>JAOPGA020001734.1:0-80241 GCA_026419775.2 Acrasis kona | reverse complement strand
ATGCAGAGCGATATTTTGAAACTAGTGGTCAGTCAATTCATTAGTAAAGCTACGAAGGACGGTCCCTTATTCGAGTTACTTGTTAGCACCGCACTCAGCATGGAAGACACATTCCAAAAGATTGTGAAAAAGCTTCCAATCTATAACAACAAGGGTGAAATTATTCAAGTTGATCAGAGACAATGGGTGATTGATTTTCAAATGAAACCGCTTCATAAGGTAGAAGATGGATTGAAAGCGGTAGCTGTTATCCAGAATATGATAAGTTACACTAACGGAACCATTCAAGAAGAAAGCATCCACCCTGACAACCACCATGGAGCCGATGTCATAACCTTTGGTAAAAATCAGAATCAGAACGCTGTGTTTATGGCAGTTAAATGTAACACTTCAGATACAGCCTATCGCAATACTTATTTCAACAACTTGCAGTTGAATCCCCGGTATTACTACTGTAACGGAAGGAAACAAACTGCTAAGGATAGCCAAGATCTTCATGTAAATAGTATCAATATGAGGAAGCCAACAAACTGGGACCAGAGCAAATTTCACATATTTTCATCAAAGGAAGAGATCAAAAGATACTTTGAAAAGAATGTGGACAAATCCCAAAAGAGTAAAAACGAAATTCAAAAGCATCAAGAATGGATCAGGCAGTTTGAGGACAAGTTCGTCGAAGAAGATATGTGGATACAAAGTGTAGATCATCAATCACAATTTCTTCAAGAGTATAATAAATTAACAAACGTTCTACTGGTAGGTTTGGTGGTACCAAATCATGATTATGAAAAAGCACCATTTCCATATCACATGTTGAAAGACAACGAATACTTTATGAAAATTGAATCAGAAAATTTTGGCGATTTGTTTGAAGCTGATCAAGTAATGAAGAATGCCGTGTTGGAATATGTACAAAGCAAACACACAAAAATAGTGGAATTTCAATCAAATGCATTCCCAATCAATACCTCCATCAAACAAAGGCTGAGCAAAAATGCGCGGAGCGATGTTGATATGAACGATGATGCCGATGCCGTCGATGATGAAGACGCCGATCATAACGACGCTAATGATCGTTTCAAGGTGAGAGTAAATGAAGAAGGACATTTTGTTTTTTTAAATCGACAAGGAGAAGTATTACTTCCAACACATACCACCAAACAAAGCTTGATTATTAAGATGCGTGATGAGAAAGAAGGAGAATACATCATGTTCCGAAAAGATAGTACCAAAGATCAAAATCTGAAAACTTGCAAGGAAGAAATAGAAAAACGCATTGGAGTACAAAGTGACTTTATAATGACTGATGAAGAATACAATCGCTACACATCACTTGAGGATGTAGTTGGAAATGTCAGTACAATTCGCCTTTTTGAAAATAAGGACACGTATAATAATATTGGTAAGTCACAAACACAACACAACAAAAGTACTCAACGTGTTATTGTAGTGGGTGGTGGAGGTCAGAGTGAAGGTGCTGTGCAGCAAACTCCAGAACAGAAGAATGCGTATGAGGAAATGAGAAAGTTGACCAGGGACGAGTTGAGGGTTTGGTTGGAAAAAAATTGGTTGGCTGAGGAACAAGATAATAATCTGCAAGAAGTTGTGAATAAATTGTATGAGGAAAACTTAAATGGAAGAACATTCGCGGCTTTGAATAAGAGTGATCTTGGCAAGAATGGTCTTGATTTTAAATTTGGATACATTAAGGAAATAGAATTGTTCTTTTTGAAAAAGTTTGGTAGAAAGATTTCACAATAAATCAATGTTTCTTGAATCAATATCTGTTGTGTTCATAGGATCGAGAATTGTCAATTGTAGATGATAGACGACTGCGGTCTTGCCCCGTCTGACCGAATTGGATCTAAGCGATTGCAAACATGTAATGTGGATGTTGTGTCAATGTTGAAAATGACGCCTATTGGATCCATTGCAGCTCGTGGCAAATTCAATGCTATGGAGGCGAAGCACCCAGCAGGAAAGACATTCAAAATTATAACCAAGATTCCAGGGGATAATTAGAGTTGAAACAGCTCTTCGCAAGATTGCAAGGGCAAACTATGGAATAAAAAATGTTTGGGATATCAAATAAGTTTATATATCTTATCGAGTGAAAGTCACCATCACAACATGTTTCAAAATTACATGTATGATTACATCCAACAAAGAGAAACCGATCCCACAACAACCCGCCAACTTTGACACAGCATATGATATATCAAATCTTTATCAAGATTTATCACCATCAATCTTTTCAATTTGATAAATAAACAATCCATCAACATGATGAAATGATTCGATCAAGTACTTGTTGATGACATCCATCACCAACGAATGCTTTACAATAATCACAACATATTGATGAACGAATGGATCGCGAGTTGATTTACAAACGAATTGATTTACTCCCAAATCATTCATCGTGGTATACAAATCATTCGTTTCGCAACATGGACTCGTACAAATCACAATGGTTTGTATGGAATGTTCATCACTTTATTTAAAGAGTATCACACTCAGTCTTCTCACATAAATCTATTAAAGTCAATAAAAGTCCACACTCATGTAAACTTATTGTATTGAAAATACGAACAGCTTTCAACACATCATTAAATCCTGCTTCTTTAATCATTAGCTCGATAGATTGACCACCTTTCAACCAGTCTAGCTTCTGACGTATTAAATTGTTGGTAAACGTTTTCATTCGTTTCTTTCTCGTGTGATTTTGCGAACCCGTTTTTTGTTTCTTCTTCATTAAAAGTTCGGAGTATAAACGTCCCAGGTATAATGTCTTTTGGATTAACGTTAGCCGCTACTAAATTAATCAGATAACCTTGTTTCTGATTCTTATGTTTTCTACCTAAGGTGAAATGATCTAGTGCTCTTGTCATTTTACCTCTCCCGATGTAGAAGGCATGCTTGCCGTTTGGTAATTTTTGGATTACCATGTATAAAACTGATGTAGCTTGTTTAATAGACTCTTCAGTTTGATTCTGAATCGTATAAATGTTGCCGATAACTTCAAAGCAATCTAAAATGTTGGTGTCTTCTATTACGTCTAATGTTTCCTTGTTAACAATTTGATTGTTGTGGAGAGCGAATAGGCTTAACTTTCCTTTTTTGAATTGGAAACAACTTCATCCTTCTTAACAAGAGATAAACTTCGTGAAGAGTGGAGACGGTTGACGCTCGAGGCTAACAACTTATCTAAAAGAGCAGCATTCAATGTTGGCGGAAGTAAGCATCGCGTAGAAATCAATCCTCGATCGTACACCTAATGAATAAATCGACTCAAATCAATACGCAAGCGCGTTGTATTTTGGCCATTCGTCGCATGTTCCAAGCATACGCGAGTAACTCCAGAGTTTTGGTGTTACAATTAGTTACACTGAAACTCTAGAGTAACTCTAAACTCTGAGTAACACCAAGAAACAACAGGCTTGGGTTTTTTTGCATAAAATGTACATTTATTTTTCGAAAAATTTCTCCATATTCATGTTTTTCGTAAGCACCTGGTTCATCCTCATCGTTTGATTGAACAGCTCTTGATTTGTGTGTTGCTCATTTAAATGTATATTGTCTGTATGCAAACTGTGCTTCTCCCAACTAGAGATCAAGGATCAAACCGGAACTGGAGAAATTTTATTTCAAGTCATCATGCCAGAACTGTTATCTTGGAGGGGGTGAGTACATATACTCATTTTACAACAGACACAAACATGTTTACAAACATTGCGCTGAAGAGGGGTATACACTTTGCAAAAAGACCCAACCTCTTTAAAAAAGCTTTCGTTCCAAATCATAGTCGCTTTTGTAGATCATATACACAAGGAAAAAGTATGTTTTGTTGACTATCAGAATAACAAATTTAGAGCAGTTGGAGAAGGAGCAGCTTTTATTAATATCTTTGGCATCGGAAGGAGATGTGGACGGTATAATAAATTTGCTCGAATCTACTCCTGCTCTTGACGTTAACGCATCAGATTACGACGGTCGCACCGCCCTACATTTAGCATGCTCAGAAGGTCATATTGAAGTCGTAAAATATCTACTAAACAAAGGGGCTAACGTGCACGCGACAGACAGATGGAACAATACAAGTCTACGCTCGGCAGCATTCCATCACTATGCTTCTATTGCTACCCTACTTCGTGAACGTGGCGCAACGCTTCGCGTTGAAGGTTTGGCCATGAGTGAGTTGGAGGCGAGAAAACTAAACAATGGAGAGCAATCTGAAGAGTTTAAATTAAAAGTTGAGGGCATTAAACACATTTTCGATAGTCTGGCAGATGGTGTCCAAAACGTCACTAGTGTTAATGTCTCCTCCTTGGAGCAGTATTTACGTTCAAAAGGCATCCACTCCCGCAATATAGTTGTTAAGCAAGAGCTCAATCAACTTCGTAGCGGTAGTATCATTGAATGGGATGATTTCCTCAAGATGATGCTGGGTGAAAAAAGCATCATCCAACTTGCAATGTACGACAGGTTGATTGTAAAAGACTGGAGTAAATTTATTGAAAAGATTACAATTTTATTCCAAAATGTACAACGAGAGGTGCATGAAGGAAAAAATGCAGATTATATTCCAGAACTCTCCACCGTAGATCCCGAATTATTCTCTGTTTCCATTTGTACTGTAGATGGTCAACAATTTGATATTGGTGACACCGATGCCGAGTTCTCCATACAATCAGCTAGCAAACCCATGTTGTACTCTCTTGCTCTCGAGAGATATGGCCCGAAATATGTTCATGAGTATGTTGGCATGGAGCCTTCTGGTGCAGCGTTCAATAGTTTTACATTAAACTCTGAAAACAAGCCACACAACGCCTGCATTAACGCTGGAGCTATAGTGGTGTGTGGTTTGATGTATCCTGAATTATCTGTTGCGGAGAGGTTCAAAAAGTTAAACACTGAGTTTAGTGCATTTTTAGGTGGGGAAAAGGCAGGTTTTAATCAAAGCGTTTATTTAAGCGAAAAGGATACTGCCCATCGTAATAAAGCATTGTCCTATTTTATGGCATCCAATGGTGCATTTCCAAAAAATGTTGACATTGATGAAACTCTTGATTTCTACCTGCAAATGTGTTCCATCGAGGTAAATAGTAACCAGTTGGCCAAGGTAGCTGCCACTTATGCAAATTATGGTGTATGCCCAACAACTGGTTCGACCATTCTTTCTTATGATACTGTTCGACGCACCGCACAACTCTTGTTTAATTGTGGAATGTACGACTATTCTGGAAGATGGGCCAATTCAACAGGACTCCCTGCAAAAAGCGGCGTAAGCGGTTGTTTATACATTGTTGTCCCTGGAGTTCTAGGAATGGCAGTATATTCGCCAAGATTAGCATCTCATGGAAATACTGTGAGAGGGATTGAGTTTGCCCATAGAGCTGCAGAAACATTTGGATGGAATATATTTGATGTAGTGTATAATATGAAGAGATGATGTTTATTATAAATAGTGTGTAAAATAAACTAACTGACTTCAGTCAAAATCTTCTTTGTCTCTACTTGAAAAATCCCAATGATAGATGCTCTACTTGTGTGTGATTGTCAGAAGTGAGCGCAAACAATTTGTCTTGAATATCTAGTGACCTCTGCCTCTCATATTAGTGAACAACAGTTATAAGCAAAATGGTATAGTTTGTGCAAAATCCTGTTAAGGAGTGAGAAATAATCAAAATCAAATAGATCAACTATTAATATCAAAATCAAATTCACTTTATTCGTAAATTTAACATTTGTGTAATGTTTTGAGGTTTACTTTGGCACATCTTGCCAAGCACTCGTTTCCAAACATGATTTGATCTTTATCGTTGCAAAGTGGTTCAAAGATGAATGTACAGACACAATCATCGTCGTTCTTCGATTGTTTTTTGTAGTCGCTGCAAAGAACAAGTTCGTTCATATTCTCATGATAGCAACGTGCGAAGCATTCATTTGAATAAAGTTGATTTCCTGTCGTTTTGTGGCAAACAGGATTGAATTCTTGAGAGCAGATGCATTCATCTCTAACGGGCTCTTGTTTATTCTTGAATAAATGACATGGAATGATCTCGTTCATATCATCGTGGTAGCACTGTGCGAAGCACTCATTTGAGTACAATATCTCGCCGGTCTTGACGTGACAAACTGGGAGGTACACCTGTGGGCAGAAGCATACTTTGGCTGAAGCTACTGAGATGAGAGCAATTGCGAGTACGATTGTTAGTGTTTGCATGTTGTGTTTTGTTGTGGAATCTTGAGTGTCAATAATTGTGGATTTGTTTTTAACTTTGACTGACCCAAATCACCGTTGCGTTTTATAATTAGTGTCACCGAATATGGACATGATTTTTTCACAGACCTGTACTATTATAAAAAATTAGCTCTAAACTCAGGTAATAAAACCTGATCAAGAAGGTGTTCGTTCGATGGTACCACCATATTTATAGACTAATCGTAATGATTAATAATGATATTTGTTTTTTTTCACATTTTACATGTTTAAGTTGCCATTGATAGTACAGTAAAAGTGAATCTGTCACGTAAAAGTAATCTATGTAAGTTGTTATTATATTTTAAAGGGATAGCCCAGGTATGGCGCATAATCATTTCGAATTCGATTGCTAGGTGAGGCAATGTTATCAATGTTAATTTGACTTTTTCAAATACAAGGTCGTCACATGTCTGTAAATTTAAAATGAATCTGCCAGCTCGCCCTAATTATTCGTTCCTGAATTATTAAATAACAGCATAAATGGCTCACGATGGACGCTGTCATTAATCGAAAGCAAGCGTATTACATAGGTTGAGTTGACCACTTCGTTTACAACTTTTGTGATGCATCACACAACAATTCGCGTTTCATCTTCCACGTGATTGAAAACACTCGATGGATAACAGAGTTTTGTTGTGCGTCACTGCTGTTATAACTGCCCTTTCAATATATTTGATAAGTAATGAGAGGAAGAAGTCAAATGAGGAGAGAAAATCGAAAGAGAACATGGAAAGACTGAGGGAGGAGGAGAGAAGAGGGCGAATCAAAGCAGAAAAGAAATTGAGGGACACCCAACAAAACCAACAAAACACTTTGACTGATACAGAAAAACAGGAAAGTTCACGCATAGTTTATACGCCGATTGGCTATCTAGAATCAGTTTTTAGGACAAAGAATGGTTGTCCTCGCCAAGGTCTATTCGCAGATGAATCAAGAGCGATTTTGAAGCTTCAACCAGTATGCAATGGGTCTGCTTCACTTCAGGGACTAGAACAATTCAGTCATTGTTGGCTGATTTTTGTTTTTCATGAGAATACTAACCAGACCAAACAGTCTACTCAGGCTAATAACAATGTAAAATCCAAAATCAGCCCGCCAAGGCTCAAAGGTCAGAAAGTAGGTTTGTACGCTACCAGGACACCTCATAGACACAACAACATTGGCCTCAGCTGTGCTCAAATACATAGTATAGACTTGAAGAGTGGAGCAGTTCATTTACGAGGTGTGGACCTGATTGATGGGACACCCATTCTTGACATTAAACCTTACATTGACCAATATGATAACATTCCTTCCCATGAAATTATAATGCCAGACTGGATAAAAGATCCCACTTTTAATGTTGTTCGTGCAAAAGTAGTTTGGGAGGAGGAAGCAGAGAAGAGCTTGAGACATTTAATACAATTCAACAAGTTGATGTTTTTTGAAAAAAACGAAGTTGAATCCTTACAAAAGATGATTGACCAGATTGTGCGCTACGATATGAGATCTGTTCACAAAAGCACTTTGAAATCTGATTCACACAGTGTGTCCCTTGATAGGCTGAATATAGATTTTGTAATTACAGTTAATGGAGATTGTAGGACACATACTATAACAAAAGTAAATTATAATAAAGATCAAGTTAACACCTACTCTTATGTCTCTCGTTGTAAGATTATTCCATATTCGAACCTTCGATTGTGGTTTGTGAAATTGAAGACAACATGAGGAGATGGAACTCCTTACTTCTGGCGATACTTCTTATACACTTTGCGCTTTCACAAACACCATACGATGGACCTGAGATGATATGTAACTCTACCGCTGGAAGCAACATTCTTAGTGGGTGGTGCTCAAAAACAAACCCATACTCAACAAGACCTAAATTCCTTACGGATTTTTCTCTTGACGATAGAATTTACCCCTTCAAACCTGTGTGCGAGGGAAGGGGCGAGGCATACGATAAATGCGAGAGTAAGTTTTTCAACACTATGTTTAATTGACATTATCAAGTCGTCACCAGTATAAAGACAACAGTCAGCCAAGATATGCCAGTTGCAATTGCAGGGTTGAAAACTGGTGAAATAGTTGGACTTCGATTAAATGATGTAAGCGTTCCTAACGATCTTATAGTTAACCTTTTAGTTTTTCTTGTTTCCAGTCGAGTACACTAAAAATGATCAATCCTTACTGTTCATGGACTTGGTGGATAAGTACTTAGTTGTTGTTAAACAAAATACAGCGGCACCATATACTGATTACAGTATCATTTGCTACGATGTCAGTATAAGGTACAAACGTTGGACCCGTTCATTATCCTACGAATGGGACGGAGAGATCAAGAAAATGAAGCTGTTCAAAACCGAGCTTGGACACTATGTTGCCGTGTTCCTCACGAAGGTTAGTTTCTTGTGATCTTGTTAAAATACTAAAAAAACCATAGAACAGAGTAAGCTATGAGAGCAAGCTGATCTTCCACGCCTTTAGAAACGTAGTAACAGAGATGGAAATATACAAGACCACCTGGACGCTCACGCACGGAGATTTCAATTTTGATGTGTTTGAACAAAAATGGGACCTTCCAACAAACAGCGGATCCTTAAAGATCAAACCAGACGCCAAATTCAGAACTCTAGTCGTCATTCATAATGATTTCATCATTAAAATTGTCGGTTACACTTTTGATCCATCCAAACCAGCACGTAAGTGTTACCATTCATTCAAAGTTTAACCACACTTTAGAATCAAAACCTCTGGTATTAAACTTTGACGAAAAAGAAAAGGACTCACATTCAGAAACAACAACATTCTACAGATCGGAGCTTCAAATATCCGCCTGCATACTTTTCGGCGAAGTCATACGCAGACCCAACCCATCATCAAACTCCACATTATTCCATCCCAGTCAAAACTTACATTTGGCCGTCGTTCACTCTCATCAATATGCGACCCAATCACTGGTCATTAAATCCATTCCAGAGTTTAGAAGCATCAGCTCTTACGTAACCGTCGAAGATTATGACATTAACGTGATCAACGCCATACCCGATCTCTCGTCGAGCAACATTCAATTTTCGCAAATGCTACCGTTCAGACAATCTCCAATCTCGTTGCTACAATCTCGTTTCATAGACGTACCAGAGGAAGTCAGCGGAGAACCCAGCTACGATCAACTCACCGGATCGTTACGTCCCGATGTGTTATGTGCCACTTTCAAGATATCACCGCTGTGGTCATCTCAACACAACGACTCTTCGTTACTGGAGTGTTATCAACAATTAGGCAGCGTTCAAGACGAAATTCAATTATTGACCGCATCCAACAATTTGAATCAAATCAAAACGTACTTGGATGCCTTTTTCAATTCTTATTGGAACATTCAATTATATATGGCCAGCAAAACACACGTGGAGTTCTTCACGCTCACTCAATCTTTTAATCACTCCGATCGATTCTCGTTCGTGGGATTGGTCAATACCATCGATTCGTTGAGCGGAAAAGTAAAGGATATGCACGTGACTGCCAACGGTCAGTACGTCTTCCTGTCCATATCTCGCCTTCGATACGAACTAGATAGCACAAAGAGAAGTTATGAAATTTGCGATGAATTGAAGAGAGATCCAGATAACAAGTTCTTGAAAGCGTATCAACCTGCTTGTAAAGCTTCTCCACCGCCCCATAACGCTGACATCAATCAGTTCTCGTTGGTGGTTTCTTCGTGCACCGATAACGTGAATTGTCCTAGCGTGCATCGAACCATTATCAATTCGGAGGGATTCCCTCCTGGAAAGTTCTTATTGAGGAGCAATGCGCTGGTGGATTGTCCCATTGGTAGTTATTGTCAAGGTGGAATGAGATTTGATTGTCCACCTGGTTTCTTTTGTAACAAGCAAAGATTGGTCGCGCCCATTCCTTGCTCTCACAGCGCAAATACCACTTGCTATAACGTTGGTCTCACCGCTCCAGAGCCATGTCCAGATGGAGCCATCTGCACCACTGCTTATTCCACTCCAGTGTACTCTCCACCAGGATATTACCTAGAATCAACCACTCATCGTCTACACGAGTGTAGATTGGGCGATTACTGCGCATTGGGTAGAGAATCCACTGGTGGTAATTTGACCAATTTGTTGTGTCCTGCAAAAACTGTTTGTCACAATTCTAGCGTGTTGGAACCTGTTATTTGCGATGCAAACAAGACGATCGATTTTTGTCCAGAGGGTACTCACGAAAGGAGTTTGTGTCCTGCTGGATACTATTGTACCAATCTAGACGTGAGAGTGGCTTGTAGAAAGAGTCAATATTGTCCGCCAGGTAGTTTTGCAAGTCAAGTTTGTCCTGCAGGGTTCTACTGTCCAGATCCAAGCAAGAAGATTGCATGTCCACAAGGTTACTATTGCACTCAGGGAAGTACCGAACCTAGACGCTGTAATTTCTTCTTTAGTAAATGCACAAGCGAGAGCACCAACGATCAATTAACATATGTTGGCATCGCATTATTGTTTGTATTATTCTTATCCGTAACCCTATTGTGGTTGTTGTACTTGGTGGCTTATCGCATTTACAGACATCAAAGTAAAATGAGAAGAAAGGGAATAGAGAGCACTAGTTTCTATGATAGTATGTACGGCATAGAACCTGCAGAGCTTGCTAGAATCGCCAGTCCTCCATCCATACTCGGCGACAATGGTTACGGAACGTTGATCGACCAAGACGAAAACAACTTTAGACAAGACCAATTCACGGTGGATTTGCGATTCGAAGAATTGGGATTAGAGCTAAGAACAGATGGAACGCGTGTATTGAAGGGCGTCACTGGCGAAATCAAACACGGTCAATTAACGGCAGTGATGGGCATGAGCGGTGCTGGTAAATCCACGTTCGTGACCACTCTGGCAGGTAGAGCCTACTATGGCCAATCGAGTGGGTAAGATTTACGTGAATGGAAAAGAAGCATCGCTCAAGGAACTAAACGAACGCGTTGGTTTCGTACCACAAGAAGAAATCATGTTACGCATGATGACGGTCGAAGAGACCTTATACTTTGCAGCAAGAACTCGTCTCGATAAAAACAAAACGAGACATCAAGTGCAACAAATCGTTGATAACGTGATCAAAGTGTTGCGTCTAGAGGACGTGCGTCATAGCGTGATTGGAGACGAAGAGAGCAGAGGTATCAGTGGAGGTCAACGTAAACGTGTAAACGTTGCTATTGAATTGGTAGCCGATCCCTACGTATTGTTCTTGGACGAACCAACATCTGGTTTAGATAGCGCCTCTTCAAAGGAAGTATGCGCCGCTCTACAATTAATCGCTCAATCAGGCATCACGGTCATCACTGTGATCCATCAACCACGTAAAGAGATCTTTGACATGTTTAGTCATTTGCTCTTGTTGGGCCAGGGAGGTAGAACAGTATATTTGGGACCTGTCGAAGAGAGCGTCGCTTATTTCGAAAACCTCGGCTACAAGTGCCCAGATAGAGTCAACCCTGCTGATTTCTTGATTGATGTGACCGCAGGTAATATCTCTAGCTCACAGGGCATTAGTTCGAGTCAATTACCTGATGTATGGAGGAGACAAGAATCTCAATTACAACAAGCTCAATACGATCAGCAACAACAAGTGTTCACCACTCCCAAGCAATCTTATATCGCTCAGTTCTGGATGTGTCTACAGCGTGCCTTTATTCAACAGCTGCGTAATATTTTGGGACTGTTCATTGATAACTTTTTGTTGTTCTTCTCTGCCTTTTCGTTGGGCGTCATGTACGTGGGTAAGGTGTACGAAGGACCTGCACCAGAGGCCATCAGTAACTTGTGTCCGGAGGAGTTGAGAAAGATTTGTACGGCTCCACAGAGCGATCCTATCGCTGGACAACAAAGCATGATTAACCTGGCCATCGCGTTGGTGGCATCCATGGCTTCTCTCAAGACCTTTGGAAAGGAGAAGGTCGTGTTTTTGAGAGAGAGCGAGACGGGGCTAAGCACCTTTTGTTACTTTTGGGCAAAGGACTTGGCCATGTTGCCCAGCATCATGTTGGCGCCCGCCGTGTTCTTGAGCATTTACTACACCACCATATCTCCGAGGGCAATGTTTGTAGAATATTATTGGATCTTGTTGTTGTGTTATTGGACTTCTTATGGACTCGGTTACATCGTGTCCATTCTTGTCAAGCCACACATTGCCCAGTTGGCAGCCGTCGTGGTCGTGTTCTTGATTAACATCTTCTCCGGCACCGTTGTTTCTCTTCCTGATTTTGATAAAATGATTCCTCCTCTCAAGTACTTTTATTGGGGATCTTATCTGCAGTATAGCTATCAGGGACTGTACGTCACCGAGATTCAATACTTTAAAAACATTTATGTGATTCAAACGTCTCTCGATTACATGGGATTCAAGATTGAAAGGTTGCCGATGATTGCTGGTGCTTTGTGTGCTTTTGGTATTGGTTTTAGGGTGATTGCCTTCTTCTTGCTGTACGGTTCGAAGCCTAATAGTTATGCCTACAGATTTGGAAATTGGGTCACGAACTTTAAGCAACACGCGACAAGAGTCAAGTCGCTATTTGGTGGTAAAAAGATGGATAGCATGAACAAGGTCATGGTTGCAAAGAAAATAGAAGTGGTGTAATAAAATAATGTTTGTTGTTAACATGAAATCTTTTACAAAATTGTTGTTCGAAATATGACGAGGAAGAAGAAGGCGTTGTTTAGTTCCCCCACATCGACGCCATCATCCTCCGGCGAAACCTCCACAACCGCTCCAAATACAAAACCACCGTTCAGAGTAACATACGAAAAAGATCCATACAATTACACGAATTGGGAGTATCATTCAATCACAAAGATGCCCGAATATCAAGAATATTCTTTTGAACAATTGCGGTGGGAGGATTATCAGGCATCAAAGAAATTCGACTCTGACGACAAACCAGATCAAGCCGTAGACCCCGAAAGCAACAATCAAGGTGCGCCACCACCCACACAGAACAACCAACCAACAAGTTTGCCCAAAAGTCAAGAGACATCACCACTATCGTTTGTTTTGTTTGGAGGAGAAGACGAAGAACAAACCGTCAAACTAAAAGAAAAAGTTGATCCAGTACTAAAATCATTAAGTGATGATTTTAGTCTACTTCTGCCTGAAGACAAGGAGGACAATGACGAATCAAACAATTTTGCAAATGCCACCTCAGATATAGTTTTGAGAAGTGCCGATGGAAATAACCACTCTGCGCATAAGTTAATTCTTGCTTGCAGAAGTAAAAGGTTGAGACAAACATTTTTCCCATCGGATCCCCTATCACCAAACAATACATCAATACCAGACGCCTCATGGAACTCGAACACATTATATTTCAAGAATCACCGTTCGCCCATAATACAGAAACTATTGGCATGGATATATTCTGGGAAATCTTGGCTCAACGACACTCAATGCGATCTGGTACAATCAATGCAAACGTCAAAGGACATGTACGAAATAAGCAGGGACCTAGACATTCACGTTCTGATGAACACATGTCTACTTCACATCAAGTCAAACGTGGCGAAAAGTAACATTGCACAAACTTGGAAGTGGGCGCACGAACAACAAGCCATTCTACATTCCTTTGAAGAAGCACATCCTGTGTTAGAGTTGTTGGATGCTCTTTTGTTTAGCATAGAGGGAAAGTTCTTTAGCGCACTACACGACTTGAGCGAAGAGCATAGTTCATATCAAGTATGGGATGAGAAGTTTGTGTTGGAAACATTTATACCAACAACTGAGACTTGGTTAGTAACAAACATGATGAACACATCTCTTAGTAACTCTATTGGCATACGTATGTGTGGAACTTTATTTTGATTGATTTAATTATTGACTAGTGTTACTGAGCTGGGCTGGAAGTGTTTACAAGGATCAGAGTGATACAGCAAAAAGACAATTCCTACAAAAGTTAATCACTTTCAAAGCAATTAGATTGCCTGAAGAGTGGAGGACTGCTTTAAAGGACATGATATCTTCAGAGTCAATGATAACGGTTGAAGGTATCTGTAAATTGTTTGAAATGTTGTTAAAATAAAAACACTCATTCAACCATCATGATGAATAGACAAGATTAATGTTTGTTTAACGAAATTTTCATTTAATAAGTTTATTATATATTTAATCGCAAACTGTGACTTCGACTTCAACGTTAGCCTCCATGTTGATAGAAGTCTATAATGTGCATTAGAAAAGAATGTGAAAAACATTAAACGTACGATATCCTTGACGGTGGATGAGGGGCTGTATAAATCGATAAGTCTCTTGTGGACACGCATTTCGAACTTGTCGAAGGTGTTGGTTCCCTCACCGCAAGGTGATTTACGGGTGGTGATACGTAGAGTCTTGGTTGGGATTCTGACTGGTCCCTTAGTCCTCAAGTCCTTACCCTTGGCTTCGCGTACCAAATCAGCACAGACCTTTTCCAAACTCTTTACATCTCTGCTGGTTAGAGTGATTCTAATCTTGTGGATTTGCTCCTTCTCTTGTGCTGGGACGGCTCCAACCTTCTTTTCGAGGCTCATTTTCTATATCAAATGTTAGTATCTGTCAGTCTAATATTAATCTCACACACCTTTCTTATTGACGTATGTGAAAACTTTTTCAAAAACAATTTGGTGGATTTGTCTGGTTGGTCCAGACCAATCGGATTGCGGTCAACCTTCAAAAAGCAACATCTCGCCAAGGTATTGATCAATCAAGAGCAATGGACCCACTATATCCAATCTTCAAAGCGTTGTTCAGCGTGATACACCAACCAAACCTAAAATTAAAAGTACCCACATATCTGGAACGTGGAATCAACATTTGGATTATTTTCGTAGCCATGTACGTTTCATACTTTTTCATCATGTCTGGAATTATTTACGACATCATCAACGAACCACCGTCCATCGGTAGCACACGTGACGAAAAAGGTCGCATCAGACCACAAGCAATCATGGAGTGGCGAATGAACGGACAATACATGATTGAAGGATTCACCGCTGGATTCTTGTTTTGTCTAGGAGGACTCGGATTCATCGCTCTACACGTAGCAGCGGAGCAACAATGGACGTTACGCAATCGTTACCTTCTAATAGGCGCAGGAGTGGCATGCATCGTGGTCGCTTACAACGTATGCATCATGTTCCTCAAAATGAAAGTGGGAGGATATCTACAATAAACAACACTTTATTAAATTCTCAACAAGAATGGTTTATACTTTCTAATCCACATGATGGCCTTGAACGTGTTATCCATTTTCAAGCTCTCGGATCTCCTCTTGTTCAATCTCGCTCTCCTGTCTCTCTTTTGAGCAGCAGTCAAAATGGGCTCCATTCCAGTGTAACGATAATATCTTTCCCTTTCGTACAACTTATCCATGGTCTCGTCGACGTGATCCTCATGACTATACATGATTTGTTCCAACTGCAATTCATGCATCTCCTCATAAGTTCTTCTGTTAGGATAGGCCTTATCCAAAGTAATCTTTCGATCTTGATTAATCTTGCTTTCATATCCTTGTTGTTCGTACTCTGAAACATAATCCTCCATCTTTACTCTTTTATCTACTTTTTCCGATTCGCTATCCGAATCTTCGCCAAATTGGTTGAATTCGTCATACTCATCGTACTCATCGTACTCATCGTATTCATCATATTCATCATACTCATCATACTCATCATATTCATCATATTCATCATGTAAGTGCTCAAATTCTCCTTCGGTATTTGGAGCTTCTTCACCATATTCTTGTGGATGTTTCGGTAAACCTTGTTGTTGTTCTTGAGCTTCTTCCATTTCTTCTTTATTGAATTTGTATTTGGCCGCCATGAACTTTTTGTATTTTGCTTCTGGGTCCATTTTGGATACATCTCTATGTGGTCTGCTTGGTCGTAAATCTCCATTAAATCGTCTATTTTCGGCTGCAACATCTTCATCGCTGATATCGCTCGAAGAAACATATGGTTTCCAATTGGCGCTGTTCCTCACCACTTGATTTCTGAACTTGTCGTACACCATTTCGTCAATGTTACCGTAGATTACGAACGGAGTGCGACCTCTACGACCTCTCTTTATTCCGGTATAAGTCCTCATGTAGATTTGTCTGCTCTCGATTTCTTTTTGTACTTGTTCTCTGATGGCACTGTAAGGATCAGTTTCGTAGCTCCTCTTTGCTAATTCTGGGAATTTGAACGTCAAGTGGTATTTTTGTAAATCGGCCAGGGTGCATGATGGTTGGAGTGCTTTCGTGATGAGCAAATCATTAATGTTATCCGGTAAATCTCTTTCCAATATCAAATTGGTCTTTAATTTGTTGTAACTCTTCGGATCAATTTCCATCAAATGATCCAACGAATCCTTTTCGATTTCCAAATTATTCTTCAGGAATTCTTCGCGCACCAATCTGGCCTGTTGTAGATCCAAATGGAGATTGAAAGATAATTGTAATTTGTGGAAATTGGATTGATCGGGAGACATGCTGTCTACTGCAGATTTGTAATCTGCTCTTGTTTTTTTCATTCTCCTCACGAAGGATTCGAATTTCTTTTGTGGTCCCAACAAGTATTCATGTGGGGCCGACAAATCTTCCTCTTCCTTTTCGTTCACCAGTTCCATGATCATTTGTGAAGATTTGCCATGAATGGGTTGAGATGCGTCCAATTCGGAATCTTGAATCTTTTGTAGTTCCTTCTTCATGAGCGAATTTTGATACTTGGCATCAAAATAGAGCTTATCGAATTCTTCTTTCGATAGCGTTTCAAAAGCACGTTCCACCTTTAGATCAATCTCTCTTCCCAATTCGCTCTGATGTTTGGTTATGAGGTGATCGTGTGGTCCCATCATGACGTTGCGATCGGTTGCCGACTTGACGTGCACGTCGCCCAAACGAATCGCATTGGATTCTTGTTGAGCCATGCTCCAATATTTTTCCATATTGTGCTCTGCGACTTGTTGTTCGATTAGCGGTTTTGGTTTCTTTATTAACCCTCTTGCTTCTTCTTCCACTCGATAGGTTAGTTTTTGTGGTTCCACTTTTAATAATTGTTGAACTTCTGTCAAGGTGCTCTTTGGAGTTTTGCCCTTGTACCTTCTTTCCTTCTTGGCTTCGCGCTTGACTTGCTCCGTAATGTAATCGTTTACTTCTGCATAGATGCCCAAATCCTTCATGAGCTCCGCCGCTCTTCTTTTTGCCCTCAAGTCGAATTGTGACATTCTGTCAATTTCTTTGGAATCCATCATCGACTTGAGGATTGAGACGGTTAGTTCGTCGCGATTGACGGTTAGGGCTAAAAGGCGGAAATCTTCAATGTCTTGATCGGTCAATCCCACTCTGTGAGGTATGCTGTGGAATTCGACTTCGAAGGCAGCTAACAAATTAAGGTAGTCCGCTCTCTCTTCTCTTTCTGTTTTTTTGGAAAAAGATTGGATCGCCCGAGAAGGCATGGGGTAGCGATGGATCACCGGCGGGTTCGGGTAGCTCTACATCAGGATCGTCTTTGATCAAATGTTTCAAATGTCGGGGTATGGTCTCTATTTGGTATTCGTCCAATATCTCTTGTTGTTCTTCCTGTTCCTGTTCCTGTTGTGGTTTGTCGTCCGAGTGGTACAACTCGTAGACTTTTAATAATCGATTGATCTTTGCTCTTTGTTCAATGGTGATTGGTTTTCCACTTTGTTGGTGATAGTATTCACCGTTGTCTTCCTTGATTTCAACACGTTGGAGAGCTTCCCTCAGGAAGGAGGGATTGTCTTTTAGGAAAAAGTCGCTGGTTACGAGCTCGAATGCGGCTCTTCTGTACTGTTCGGTATTCGTGTCGATATCTCCTTGACTTGTTCTGGGGAGATTTTTAGTGTTGAAATCGTATTTTTGAAATAATAATTCTGTTCCTGGTAGCGGGGCATTTTCGTCAAAGGTGTACTCTGGTAGCTTCATTGGTTCTGGTTTGTCTACACCGGGCACAGATTTTCCTTCTAGATCGTCCAAGGAGTCGTCGTCCATGTCGAACACTACATTCCTACGAGCTTCGAATTGCTCGTCCGTATTTTGTCTGGTTGCCCCTTTGTCTTTTGCTGATTTCATAATATCGAATAAATGATCGAGAACATCCTTCTTTTTTTGGTCGCGGTCTTCATCTGTTAGTTTGTCGTCGATGTCCTTTGGTTTGTGCAACTTTGTTACATGATGAAATGATCTGTATTTAATTTGTCTATTATATTGGTTTGTGTTGCTCCTTCTTACGTAGAGCATGGTCATTTCACACAATTAAAATATTGTTATTGTCAACCTTGGTACCAACTTCATGCACAAGACCATACAAACAACAACTAAGTCATGAAAACAAATATTTATTAGCGTTGCTATAACATATAAAATGTTTATTTGAGATTGAAACAGGTACGTTGTCAAAACTCACAGTCATAACAAATGTAGAATCCATCGCAAACATTATTACACCGTAAAAGCATTCCAGATTTACCCGAAGTCTTATCGGATTGGATCACATCGGGAATGAGCGTCATTGAAAAAATGTCACAGAATGCTTACTGTCATCAAAGTATACCATCGTATTCTACAATATTCTGAGCTACATTTGGTATCAACAGTTTGATATCAACCCTATTACACATGTCCCAAATCCAAATATAATTACCATAGAGAGAAATCCAATCCTAGAATCCTTTAGTTGAAACACTGTTGCATATCGACACTTAATGCTGATCTGCCGCCTTCTCAGGCAGTTGACTTGTTTTTTTCAATTTTGAAAATGTATATTATGTTTTTTGACCATGGCAAGTTGTTTTGTAGAACAAATAATCCATTTGAAAAAGTAAAGCAACATATGATAAGTCCAAAAGCAAGCATCACGGTCGCTTTAGATAGCCCTCACTACACTTTATACTATACTTTTGTCATTTAGATCATAATTTGTTTGTGTCAATTGTTGTAAACGAATTCTCTAGAGTTGAGTTTTATTACAAAAAATGATTAGGACAACACCATACCTTGGCAGAATCATACGGAACACAAGAACGGGACGATGTTTCTCCACAACCATAAATTGTACATTAATACCTCAGGGGTACAGCGGACGCCAGACCGTCGGAGAATTGATACAAACAGGGAGAGGTCTCGAGGCTGTTTCTATACTTGAAGATCTGATCAAAGAGGACGAAAACAATGTTGCACTTCGAATCGACAAAGCAACAGCTCTTACTGCGCTTGGCTCATATGAAGAAGCAATCAAACTATTTGATGAGTCTTTGCAAATGTTTCCCGACCAATACAATAAATCACAAATATATGTTAATAAAGGAACAAGTTACCATCGGTTGAGGCAGCTGAACGAGGCTATTGACTGTTTCAATAAATCCATCCAATTAAATCCTGAAAACCCTGTCTTGTATGACAAACGTTTGATGTCGTATTTGGCGCTGCAATCATATGATGACGCCTTACGAAATGTTGACAAAGCCATTGAAATCCTTCCAACTGCGAAGAGATTTACAATGAAGGCAATTGTACTTCGTGAAGCAGGTAGAATAGATGAATGTTTGGGGTCAATCGAAGAAGCACTATGTATAGATGAAAACGACGTGAAAGCATTGGTGGAGAAAGCCAAGACACTTTGTGAAATTAAAAATTTCAAGGATGCTCTTCCCATTACCGAAAAAGTTATCAATTTGGTTCCTGAAGGTGAGAAGCCTGAAATTTTGATGTTTAGAGGAAATCTTTTGGGACTTTTAGGGCATGACGAGGAATGTGTTGCTGCTTTGACACAGGCTGCCGAAATGAATCCACTGCTGAAGAATAAAGTTGCGAACCTCTTGATGCATTTGCAAAACTCAAAAAATAAAAACGATTCTTGATAATATTTAAATCGTGATGTATACCTCAATTCCTACTTAGATAGCGTCGGAATCTTCTCACAATTCCGAAACCACAAATTTTTTGTAAGTGTGTACATTAATTAAAAACCCAAGTCAAACAAGCAATGGCCAAGGTCGGTGAAGAGGATCCAAGATGGATCGTTAAAGATATGGGCGCAGCAGGAACAAATGTAGGAAGATGGCATTGGACAGAACAGAATGTTATCGGCTGGTGCAAAGATAGAGTTAATGCGATTCTAAACAACCTCAGCTTGATCAAGGAAGATGATTGCAACTGTCAATTGGTGAAGGTTAAACACGTTAAGGGAGATGCAACAGTATCAAACAGAAAACGGTATGTACACAAGATATACAAAATCTTATACATTTCAGGAAGTTGATCGCATTCTACGAACTAGATGTAGAAGTAGAGTGGAGAGGGGAGATCAAAAATGGAGAGGAAGAGACCAAAGCCAGAGGAAAGGTCAAGATGCCCTACATTAGCGATGAAAATGATTTTGACGAATTTGATGTAGAAGTGACTTTGGATGATACCTATAAAACAGCAGAGGCCTTCAAACTCAGGAACAGAGTAAAGCAAGCCGCCCCAATCATTAAAAAGATTGTCGCCGAACAATTCGTGAAGGAATTACGTGCAGGTGCCCACGTTATGGATAAATACAAGGGATGGGAAAATGATCACCTAAACTACAAAGAGGATCCAAACGTTGCACCCATACAATCAAACATGTCCAATTCCTCCTCTTCTGCTTCAGAAAACACAACGGCAGTCACAAAACCCAACAAGAGCAAAAGTTACACATTGACACTACGTGAGAGGTTCAACGTTCCCGCTCCCGTCTTGTTTGAATTCTTTGTCGACTCAAACAGGATTAGTGCATACACAAGAGCTGCCTCCAAATTTGATAGAAACAAGGGCGGAAAGTTTGAGTTGTTCGGCGGTTCCATCCAAGGAGAGATTGTAGACATTCAACCCAATCAAAAATTAGTCAAGAAGTGGCGCATGAACGACTGGAGGAGCGGATGTTATTCTAACGTTACCTTGACATTTGAGCAGCAGGGCGGAGGTGAGACTTTGTTAGTGTTGGAACAAGTGGACATTCCCTCTGAGGACAATGCTGGTAATTCGGTTTTGAACAAGGTTGAGGAGGGATGGAAGAATATGTTTTTCAGGCCCATTAAGATTATGACTGGTCAAATGATGGGAAGTAATCCTTTCTAAACAATAAAAAAATACATTGAAATAGAACTTGTTTGGTAAAATTAATTGTAAGAAACAAATGTCGTTGACCCTGCACACAAACCTTGGCGATTTAAAGATTGAGCTGTTTTGTGACCAAGCACCGAAAGCTTGTGAAAACTATTTGGCACTTTGTGCTTCCGGATATTACAACGGTACTCTCTTTCACAGGAACATTGCAAAGTTTTTGATTCAAGGAGGAGATCCAACGGGATCAGGAAAAGGTGGGTCTAGTATTTGGGGGGAGTGCTTCGATAACGAGATCAAGGAAGAACTAGTCTTTGATAAGAAGGGTGTCCTTGCATGTGCAAACAAGGGTAGACCGAACACGAATGGAAGTCAATTTTTCATAACCTTTAATGAATTACCTCACTTGAACAACACTGCTACAATTTTTGGACAGTAAGCCTTATAATTTGGCATTCTTATTGACTTATCGTAGTGTAATTGATGGCTTTGATACCCTTGATAAAATGGAAAGAGTAAGAGTCGGTGAAAAGAATCGTCCAGTGAGGCCAATCTCGATTGAACGCATTACAATACATGCAAATCCAATAGCAGATATGGAATAGTGGAAATTAACATTACCTTCATAGTGTTTCTAGCGTGTTGTTCTTCCAAAGGAAAATGTTACAACAAAAAAGATTAACCCAAATAAATTTTGATTATTGGTGCGCTAATGTTGTTGGTAGTGATGTTCTTTCGAACAACGTAGCATCATAAAGTAGTACTAATCATTTTTGTTCTCTTGTAATAAACCAAAAGTCGTACGAATCTATTTTTGTACTTTTTGTTGATTGGGCACCGTTTTGCAAAACAGAACATTTGAAAAGAACATCTGTCGTTCGTTGACGCCTACAATACTATTAAATTATATCAGAACACTGTTCGTATTTTGAGAATTACTAAGCGCGAGTAGCAAGTTCAATGAGCTTTAACAACAAGTCGCTTTATTCGAACAGTACAAGTACAGACTCTAACGAGATATGGTCTGACTCTCCTCATTATTTCGTGCACTCATCCTCCAATCATGACTCTTGGGGCTCTCCAGGAATAGCCGTCCATAGGCCAAACGTCCTAAATAACATTAGCCCTTCGGGAATGTCCTGGAACAATGCAAGCTATAACTCCCCCTACTCCACCGGATCATACCAACAGCCGTCGCACCAATACTATGACCAACCCTCCTTTGAGCAACAACCAATAACAATACCTCAAGCACAAACCAAAAGAATCACGCGAGATGTTACTCAAGTGATATCGCCAACCAACCATGAGGAGGAGCTCATACGCTCCGTCGACCAACTTTTATTAGAGGACGATGTTGGCATCTTTGAGTTTGATTTGGGCGATGCGAGTAGTTATGGTATGCCCTACTCCAATGAAGAGAATAGACAGTACAAAAAAAGAGTGTCTTGTAAGTTTTACCAAAACGGTTCTTGTAAAGCAGGGCATAAATGTAGGTTTGCTCACGAACCACTTTCACCACAACCACATACCTCCATCAAATATACACAAACATCATCCTCGCTTTCGCCACAAGTACACACTCCCATTCGCTCCAATTCATATTCGTCCTCACCTTCGTTTGGGGTCAATCCCATCACAGGCTCTAAATATTGTAAATTCTACATTAACGGCTTTTGTCGTAATGGAGAGGCGTGTGGATACGCACATGAGCAGCAGCCCGTTGATCAACTAAGTTCAAGCATGGAGAAGATACAATTATATCACCAGCAAAACCTTTATCAACAACACTTACAGCAACAAATTACGAACAATTCCTTTATTTTGCAGAATCACATGCTTTTACAACAAGACATTTCGCCATCCTCATCGCCACCACTTTCTGATTCTTCTCAATCATCACAGGAAGCCGAGAATTTACCCAAAGTGTGTCCGTTCTTCTTGAAAGGTAGCTGCCTGTACGGCGATCGTTGTAGAAATTCTCATGTCAAACCAGCTATCAATGGAAAGAAGAAGTTGATCAATGAAGAGAGCTTGGAAAAATTCTCAAAAATTCCTTGTAAGTACTTTAGACAAGGTCACTGTCCGTTCGGTGACGCGTGCTATTACTTGCATATGGAACCCATCAAGGCCAATCATTATGGACATGATGGAATGCAAAACCATTACTAAGTAGAGAGGACGAGTTTATAATAAATGTAAAATAATAACATGTTTTTAAAATTGAAATAAAATTAATTCTGATCAACTACTAATCTACTTGCTCTTTTTACAACAATTTATTAATAATTTTCAACAAATTATAAACAAATACAGGATGTCACAGCAACAATTCTCTCAGGCCGTCTTTTCAAAGATTATCGCAAACAAACCAAACGATAATGTGGTCATTTCGCCCTATAGCATATTCATTGCCCTCTTGATGACGGCTGCAGGGGCCAAATCCGATACACTACAAGAAATGCTGTCGGCACTTTGTGTTCAAGATCAGAACAAGCAGAATGCAGATGTACCACTTGTTCTAGAGAAGATCGCCTCAACAAAATCAGTATCCTCTGCAAATGCTATATTTGCGTCCAAGGACATTAACCTATTGGAAGAGTACAAGAAGGTGGTCTCGGAACAATTCAAGTCCGAAATTGAGCAAAAGGAATACTACTTCTCGGACAGCACCAAAAGTACGAACGAGGTAAATGATTGGGTCAAGGATAAAACACAAGGCCTGATCAAAAGCATTGTTGATAACATCGACCCTAAAACTGCACTCATTTTGGTGAATGCCATTTACTTCAAGGCCAGTTGGGAGAAACAATTTGACAAATCGTTAACAAAACGAAGTGACTTTAGGTTAATTGGTAACTCAGAAAAAATAAACGTTGAAATGATGTTCAAGTACAATAAGAAAGTTTTGTACGGTGAAAATGATAACACCAAGTGGGTAAGATTACCTTACGTCGGAGGAGAATTGAATTCTATATTCATTCTGCCAAAATCCGATGACTGCTCCTCTTCTTCTTTACAAGAAACTTGTGAATTTGTCTTGTCATGTCTTGGTGAAGGAAACTTGTCTTCAAAGTTGAGAACAAGCGATGTAGAGTTGACTACATTACAAATTCCAAGACATAAAGTGGAGTACGAAGAAGATTTGGTTCCCGTCATGAAGCAGCTCGGAATGATCAAGGCATTTGGATCTGCAGATCTCTCTGGTATTGGTGAAGGTCCAGCTGATTTGTCAATCTCTAAAATTGTTCACAAAGCAGTTGTAATGGTTGACGAACAGGGAACTGAGGCGGCAGCCGTAACGGCAGTGGCCGTCACTCTCGCCTGTTTTGTGAATAAACCAGTATACAACTTTATCTGCGATCGTCCATTTTTGCACGTCATTGAGCATTCTGAGACAGGAACAGTTCTATTCATGGCGAAAGTAATGAAGCCAGATAGTAAAGAAAAATAAACATTAGTTTTAAAATAATAGCCTTTGGACTACGCATCCGCTCCGTAAGCAGCGAGAATCTTTTGATCCTAATTGTCATGTTCATGCTTCACATCGATGAGAACATTAATGTTATACATATAAAATCTTCTTTACCATTACTACCTCATGTCTTTTGGATAATTGACTATCATAACGTTGCAATTCGTCTGTGTCATCAACTGTCCATGTTGAAGATTGTGACCGGAGCAGGTCGGATTATTACAATTGACGGCATTTTATAATTATGATGAAATTATTGTGAGGAGTCCCAAACAAAAAGCGATGACAAAGCCTGTAACACTAATTGTTGGTTCTACTGGACGACTAGGAGGATTGATTGTAAAATCTCTCCTTTCGAATAATAAGACAGACTTACGACTGCTTGTCAGACAAGGCAGCGAGGACAAAGCGAAACAATACTCTGATCTAGGAATAGAGATTATTAAAGGAGACCTTGTTTCATCAAGTCCGTCTGATCTACAAAAAGCATGTGAAGGGGCATCTACCGTCGTATCGGCTATTATCGGAGACAGAGATGTGACTGTTGACGGTCAAAAGAAATTAGCGGATGCAGCACAGAAATCTGGAGTCAAACTTTTTATACCTTCTGACTTTGCAGCAAACTTCCACGGGTGCGATTATGGGGACAATTATAACTTTGACCAAAGAAAAGAACTTTCGGAGTACTTGAAGAAAACAAACATCAACCACGTTTCGGTATTATGTGGGGCATTCATGGAGAGCGCACTAAGAGCTTTCATTAATTTCAAAGATCGCACCATCCCATACTATGGTTCCCCAGATCAGCCATTACAGTTCACTACCTATGAGGATACAGCCAAGATGGTCGCCGAGTTGGTAGAATCTGGGCAAGTAACCAGTGGTATTTACGGATTCTCTGCGGTTGATGCAAGTCCTAAGCAACTCAAAGAGGTTGCAGAGGAAGTTACCGGCGAGGAGTGGCGTCTAGTGAACAAAGGATCCGTGCAGGATCAATTTGCAATGATTCAAAACATTAAAGCGAAGAATCCAAACAACTTGTACTCATATCTGTATGAACAGTATACATACACAATGTATAGTGGCAAAGCCTACATTCATGAGAAGCACGAGCCTAAAAACTTTGAATTTACAAGCCTAAAAGATTACCTAAAGAAATTAAACAAAAATTAAATGTAAGAGACCAAGGCTTCAATAAAAGACACAATATTTATATTTGGAAACACACAAGTAATTAATAATTCAAAGTTTTGTTTATTATATTTATTCTTTGAAAGCATGTGTTCCTTCCTTGATGTGCTTCTGTTTGACGATGGCTCCTCCAATGGCACCAATGACACCACCAACAACTGTTCCCACAACTGGAACTACTGATCCAATGGCGGCACCAGCAGCGGCACCCTTCAATACCTCGTGTGTGTGAGCTGGGGCTTCACCTAGCGTTGTGGTTGGGACGACTGTTCCGTCTGTTGGTTGATGTTTTAGGTTCTCTGATGGATTAACAACAGCGACTGGGTTGATTGGACCGTCCACCTTGCTCAAATCAGTTGGCTTCTTTGGTAGTTTGCCTCCATCGACAACGTTTGTGTGGTGGAACTGACTGAATGAAGAGTATTGGTTCAAGAAACCAGTTGGTTGGTAACCAGTTGGTTGTGGGTTGGCCTTCAAGTATGAATCTCTGTTCCAGCTTGATCCGTGCTTCTCATAGTCATTGTACATGCTTTTCTCCCATGCCAAGTGAGTTTGGTTGGCATTGGTCAATAAAGGTGCGCTGGTGACGGTTGTTGTGTGGTATTGACTGAAAGAAGGGTATTGGTTGAAGAAGCCAGTTGGTTTGTAGCCTACTGGTTGTGGATTTGCCAACAACCACTTCTCTCTGTTCCATCCGTTCGTGTCCTTTTGGTAGGCACCGTACATGTTCTTCTCCCAGGTTAAGAACAAGTCGCTGTGAACGGTTGATGATCCTACTTCTCTGACGATGGTCTCCTCGTGTACCTTGCGGACGACTGGGTGTAATACTTCCTTGACAATGTTTTGCTCGCGGACTTCGGTGATGACTGGTTGAACGTGGTGCTCGATGTGTTCTTGACGAACTACTTGAGCAACTACTTCGCCTTCGCGAACTTCGTGAGTGGCACCTGATTGACGCGTGACGACTGGTGCTTTAGTAGCGTTTAGTTGAGCAAGTCTTAGTCTTTCTGCTTCCAAGTCCTTGTTTCCAATTTCTTCGTAACGAGTTTGATCTGTGGCGCGTTGAACGACGGTGTCTTGCTTGATGTTCTTGACGACGTTTTGTTTCTCGAGCTCGATGATCTTTTGTTCGTGGATCTCTTGTACGACTGGTTTGTGAACGACCTCAATGTTTTGCTTTTCGATGACGTTTCCTAGAACAGCCTTGTCTACTACGTTTGTGACAATGGCGTCCTTATGTACAACGTTAGTTACTGCGGGTGCAGTTTCTGTTGTTTTGGTGGTCACTGTTGTTTGTGTGGTTTGAGCGACTGGTACTTCTTGTTTGTGTGAGTGCATTTTGTGAATCTGTTGTGTTTGTTTTGTTTTGTTTTTGTGTTGGACATTGTGTTAATGCCTTTTTATGCTCTGAATTTTAAAAATAAATTCTATTATTAGATTCGCAAAAATAATTGTATTTTTATGGTCAATAGAAATTGGAGTTTTCAAACACTGGATCTCCTATCGATCACCTGGATTTAACTTTGTACTTATTATTTTAATTGACATCGTAATAAAATTCTTCGGTACCTCCACATCAGAACTACTGTTCCATATCGTTCTGATACAGAAAAAGTTCTGTTCATGGCTAAAGTAACATCAACAAAGGCACAAGTCTTTTGGGAAATTTTTAGTTTAGGTTGATGGAACTACCATAACTGGAAGGGACATCGCTCACTTGATTTCGTTTCGAAAATTTAAATTCAACTTTGATATAATGCACATTATAATAATGCTAACATTAACTTTGTTGACCATCCCCTTTCTGCTCTATGCTGGCTTAAAGCTCTATGAGATTTACTCTGTTAGGCGAATATATCGGGTTGGTGGTGTAGGCGAGCCTTATCTTCAAACTTTGGGAATCTTTTCTATGCTGAAGACTTACATAACTACGGGTACAGAGGAGACGACAACGAAACAACTTGAAAACTACAAAAAGTTCGGAAGACAAACGGGAATATACCACACGTTTTTTGGTCCTTTTAACTACATCAACCTAACTGATCCAGAGGCTCAGAAGAAAGTAATGACAAACTCCAAACTCTTTCCAAAGTTCCAATTGACTTATAGCGAGAACTCTTCTCCTAGTTACAGATTCTTTGGCAAAAATCTAGCATTCATGGAGGGAGAGGAGTGGCAGAGAAACAGGCACTTTTTCTACCCTATATCATACAATGTTGAAAAGTTTTATGATACATTTGAAACGCACATTAAAAATTGTGTAACCAAATGGGATGAACAGTTCGATAAACAACGACAAGATAAGCCAGTGACTGTGTACGCACAACACGATCTCACAAAGCTATTCTTGGACATTCTTGGGGAGACAGTTCTTGGCGTCAAATTTAACGCCAAAGACGACCAAATAGCTGGAGTGATCGAATCGTATCGATTCTTTGCAGAAAACCTTTTTCAACCTGTTAGGGCTTTCATCCCCATTCTGAACAAATTGCCAACAAAATACAATAAACAAGTAGAAATGCACGTCAAGAGGTTTGACGGCTTCTTGTACTCCATCATAGAAGAAGCAAGACATACGATTCAAACAGGTGTCGATAAAAACTCAATCTTGGATTTGATCATACTAGACGAAAAGAACCTCGCGCCAACAAACAAACAAATCCGTGACGCAGTGGTCACCGCAATCATTAACGGACACGACACCACATCATCAGCAGTTGGTTTCGGGCTCTACTCCCTCGCCAAACATCAACACATCCAACAAAAACTTTACGAGGAATTATGCACCATAACTATACACAACGACCTTAGCGAACCAATGTCAGGTTCAGAGTCAGCTGATTTCTACGATCAACTGATTCAGTTAAAGTACCTAGACTGGTTCTTTAAGGAAAATATTAGAATGTACCCACCATCTGGGTCAGTGTTGCCAAGAGAAGCTGCTAAAGACACCGTACTATGTGATTACTTTATTCCGAAGGGTACAATGATTAACGTGTCAATCATCTCGCCCTGCCATTCTGACGCCTACTTTGGAGATGATGTTGATGAATTTAAGCCAGAGAGATGGAGTGATAGTGGCAACATTCCAGAATATGCCTATAAACCATTTGGATCAGGAAGTCGCAAATGCCCAGGATATAGGTTTTCTATGATTGAACAAAAGCTATTCTTTTATACTGTACTCAAAAAGTATAAAATTGAATTAGAGAAGGGATATCAGTTTGAGTCCTTCTCCAAGTTTCTCAACCACATGCCATATGACTTCAAAATTATACTGACCAAAAGGTAAAATCCATTTTGAATAAAAGTTTTGATTGAGCAATCGTGTTGTTTGATTTTCTTAAAAATTCTCGTAGATTGAGATTGCCTTATAATATTTTTGTATATTCTGTAGAGATTGTAGTGAAAATAAATCCTTCTATGAGAGTTGCTAATAGGTTTCATGAAACTAAATCAACTCTTTGTGACCAAAGTTGAGTGAACTTTACAAAGATAAAACAACAATGCTTGATGCGAAAAAATTGGGTGAGAACGTTGCGTCAATACATCTTGACTAATGAAGTAAACAAGCTTTAAATCAAAACTATATTTATTTCCTGTACTTGAAGTAAGGTTTCATTTTCATCTCACAGGTAACTCATTTTGTCTCCTTGTCTCTTACATTAGTTACAATATTACACCCCACATTCTCATTATTGGTCGAGATGTAATCAACAGTCAATAGCTCATGCATCAAAGTGAAGGGATGTACAAATGGATTCGCTCCAATTCCTTTTCTTCCTTCTCTGCGCGTACCTCACATTACAGATATAGAATTTCTCCTACTGTTTCTAAGAGTCAGCAAAGGTAGTAGTGATCGTGATATAATCGAATTTTTTACGCTTGAATCCTTGCTAGCAGTCCCTCCCACACTCGTGTCTAATGTCTCCATTATAATAATTTGTTCATGTTCGTATTTTGATTGTGAAGGCTTTGTGACGAGCGTCAAATCCCCTTCGTCTCTAGAAATGATGATGCTTGGATCAGACTTAAGAATAATGTCTCTATCAAATACAGGTTTAGGAATGCGTTTTCGAGAAGTACAACTATTAATTAGAGGTAGCTTGAACGAGGTTCTGTGATGTTCGGCTTTGAGTGATTTGTCGTGCTTGTCTTCAATTTGGTTAAGATCTAAGCTTTTTCTTGTGGTTAGTTTTGGACGTAAAATTATTTCACTAAATCTTCTGATGGGGTTTTTGTGCGACAGTCTAGTTTCAGGTTCGGGCGGAACTGGAAGAGAGCATGAAGGTGCATTGTGCTCGGTGCTTATTATGTATTCGTCGTTTGAGGTATCTGTTGGCAAATCAGTGATGAAAAAAGTACCTGGCTCGACATTAGTCGAAGGGGTGCGTGCACTTTGTGACTTCTTTTTTGGGCTCAACGCTTGATTGGATGATTCATCTAGTGTGCTCAAACGAGGCAGCTCACGTCTTCTCAAACGATTTTGACTTTTAGTTGTGCTTATGGTTGCATGGTCATTTAGTTTCCCTTGTGTGGAAAAACAATTCGCCGATATTGTCAAGTCTGGATATTTTGACTTGGGAGGAATGTATGGGCTAATGCAATCAATGTTTGGCTCATTATGCACCTTTGTGTGATAAATACGAGTTGCTGGTGAAGGCCTTGGTAAAGGTTCATCCATTCGTTTATGGAAATTATATCACAATTACAATCGATGTCTTACAAAAATTAAAATCTTTATTGATGTCGGCATCAGTTATCCCCGACCACTAACGCATTTACGCTCTTTGATTTTTCCATGCAATCATAATGTAGTTGTTCTTGATGTAGGAACTCTAGTAGCTTCATACACAATTCCATCATTTCATTAATGTCCTCCAAACTCTCTTTAATCTCTTCAGCTGACATGTCCTTTTCTACTTCTATTCCTTTATTATCCTCAAACCAGCTACCGGCAGAGTGGCCCATCTCTGCTTCTACATGTATCCTTCCAAAATACTCAAGTTCTTCCCAGCGTCCTTCACGCTTTACCAGTTCTGCAATGTGTCCCGCAAAGATAGCGTACGTACTCTCGAAAATTTCTACCAATACAGTTCTTACCCTAGCACTTGTACTGTTTCTTGCTCTCTCTATTCTTCTGTAGTTTAATTCACGAGAAATTGCACTTTTTGGAGCATACAAGCCGGTCATAAGCCTAAGTGCACATTTTGGTCCTGATTGTTGTGTGAGGAAGTCGTTCTCCAGGTCTAATCTCTTCAAGTCATTGAAAAACCAAGGGAAGTGGTCAGCATCCTCTTCTGCGTGGTCGTTCACATGCTGTTGGACTGGGTCATCAGACCCTGGGCGAGATGCGTAGTCAAGAAAGTCCTTGAATCCCATAGTAATGTTGGCCCACTCTGGTGCGAAAGCCATCTTTGCTTTGAATGACATGTCTTCACGCTTCATAGTTTGATGGAAAGGGTGAGCATCCCATTGGACAAGATAAGCCTTCAGTGTGTCGTATAAGATAGTGGACATGTATACTTTGTTTGTAGTGATTTTGATATTATTTCAATGTGAAGAGTAGTAAAGTTGCACGTTAATATTGATGAGGACCCGCGGGTCACATCCATACCAGGAAGTATTTACAAACTCCGTGCAAACTCCAATGTGCAGTTGTAAATAGCAGTCAAACCGAAAACAACTGACGACGTTTGATGAAACCTTCTTTGTAATATAGATAAGTCGACTCGCATCATAATGATCAATCAGTTCAAAACAAAATGCTCTTATCTGACCGTGTTAAGGAAAATAACAATTGGGTTCAACATGTATTAATGAATCAACTAGATTCTGAAGAAAAGGGTTAGGTTCGAGTAGTTTGGATGTATTAAAAACAGTCAATAGATTTATTCTTGGAGTGATTGGTAGGGAGGATAACAGGGCATGGACAAGTGGGACATTTGTATTTTGAAGAATCAAAATGACAAAACTGGAACGATAATCATTTGGAGCAGTCCTATCCACACATTTACAAATCATGTTGAATATTTGTTGAGGTCTAGAGAATTGTAATTGAACGATGAGCTCTGCGATTTGGATTCCGAGATGTGCAGATGGTTTGACGCTAGGTAATGTTAACTGATCGATTTGAACGTAGGGAATGAATCAAATCAGCGGCAGCCTCCAATGTTAGTACTGCTTTATTTTTGTTCGTGTCCCCCCTTTATAAACTTGCTCATGACCTCGTTTACAAGCGATGCAGTCGTCATGTTTGACTTAATTAATCTCAATTAAGAACACATGATCCTTAGCGCTTGAGGGTCTCCATTATTTTCATAACTACTCAAGAGTTTAAATGTTGCCCTTCTTATAGTACTCATCCAAAACATTCAAGTTGATTGTAATTAAAGAGGGAGATGTTATCGGTAACTTTGATAGAATGTGCATGAACAGTTATGCACCAGTAAAAAGCGCATAGATCGCTTAAATAGATGTGATATATAAGTGTTGTCACATTTACTGATTGTTTGATCAATTAATTAAAAATAATTATGAGACAAAGGTCACTATTTTATTCAAGTTTCGCAGCTACAAGCATTACGAAATAGAATTTTTAGTCCTGCATGTTACTCTTTTCACCTCATGCTCCTTAATGACGACAAATTAAGCGTGGTCGGTTGCGCCCTCGAGTGTACATTGGCGCTAACATGCCTACTCTTCTTCGTTTTCTTTCCTTTCATTATGTCTCCTAGTATAATGCGACCATTGGGCGCGACATTTTCGATTTCAATCCTGTCTTCTTGATTGACAGGCGTAGTTCCCAGGCTCCTTGATGAAGTGATATTTCTGATTGTCCTATTATTGTTTGATACGTGGTATCCTTGTGAGTTAAGCACTTGGCGTCGTGCTTTGAACTGCTGAGGGGACAGGTGTATCATAAAAGGATACTGATAAATCTCAATATCCTTGTCTAAAGAGAATCGCTGTTCGAAGGCTAATTTCATTTTCTTTCTCCACGTGTGTCTTTCACAGATTCGTTCGAGATTTTAGAAACGAAGAAAGTAAATTTGAAGAGATTGGGTGTTATTTACAACTTTTCAGCCGAGATTGAGGAGGAGGTATACTTAGAAAAGAATTGCCCAAGCATATTTTAATCTTCTTTTGTATTATCTTCTACAAAACCACTCCCTCTTTTGGTCGAGATATTCCAAGCACTCAACTGAAGAAACATCCGAGGACATAAACAAAGACTTTATATAGGGTGTTAAAATATATTCAGATTTAATTCCCTGACGACAGCTCTTGTGGCAGTCTGCAATAATCTTTTAAGTGAGCAGAAAGTTGTTAGATGAAATATGATAATATTTTTCAAGTGTGCATCATGATGTGTTGGAGCCCAAATGAATTATACAAAATCCGTACGATCTGGCATCACCAGGTTCTGACATCTTTTGGATTTGCATTTTATATCACACTCATAGACTTTAGATTGACTATGTATTGGAATATAAGCTTGCCCCACAAGTTGGTAAAGACACTGTCTATCCAAATGACTCATCAAGTTTGATGGGCTAGTATTCACGTGTTCTTGTTCCGAAGTTATCTAAAAACTAAATCGTTCGATCATTGTTCCATCAAGATTTGTTTTTGTAAGGAAGATGAGCTAAATTGCTTTTGCTATCAGATGCGAGACAACTTACTGTGATTAATCGATATTATTATAGTATTTTAAGGTGTTCATGATTACTAGAATTGTTCGTTTTTATTCAAATGTTTTTGTTGATTAACCAGTTTTCGATAGCTCCGTCTACGGAAAATGTTTTCCGAGTAGTATTCCTTAAGTGATAACTATATACGTTGTTCTCATTTTGTTGACACGAACAAACTTGGCTTGTTCTTTATGGAGATGTTCTTTTTTAAAGCCCTTGTTTTCTTGGTAGTGACATACGTGTCATAAGATATTGTTGCTGCGTTGTCTGTCTTGCAAGGCACTGGGTGGTTTAGGTATGGGTTGAGGATATCAGGTATGCGGTCCTCCTGGTAATTATTCTCAACATCCTCATCTATGCTCATATCAAAATAGTACGTGTTCATCGTTTCAAATTATTGTGATGGGGTGAGAACATATCCTCTGTTTTTATATGCGCATGCGGAGGGAAAGATCCTCCGTCGGAATCGGCTAATCCGACTATATCTTTACAAGATTCCCCTGAGGGAACTCTTTACAATAAAATGCTTTTTCCCCCGTGGGACTTTTAAAATAATTCTCTTAAACCTGGTAAGTGACCTCAAACAGAGGAAAATGTCCTGTATTGCGATAATTACCAAACGGTTATTATCGTGAATGCATTTCTTTTTATTCCTAAACATGCATTGAATTCCAATTCCTTCTCAAGACTCGGTACCCTTCATCTTTATTTTAAAAATTAGAATAAAGTCTAATTATAATTGTTCGTCGGACACCAACCTCTGGACTCATTTGGGATCGGAGTTCGAAAAAGGACTCCTCCTAATTTTTTGCAAAATGAAAGACGCGACGGGGACGAGAAGAGAGTTCGTGTTTGAAACGTATAACCCGGAAAATGCTAGGGCTCAACGCAATCGTTCGAATAGTACAACAAGTAACACAAGCAGCCCAATCAACGGCGAGGAAAATTCAAAAAAGAAGCAAGGAGGGGACAGCAAACCAATATATGCCTGCAAAATGTGTCGGCTGCATCATAAAAGATGTATAGGTGGAAGGCCTTGCACGAGATGTATGGAAAAAAATTACATATGCGAGAATATTGTCCGGACATCAAAACCAAAAGACTCCGAAGAGCAAAATGATGAACAAATACAGCAGATTGAGTATTCAAGCCAGGATGCACATGTAAATAACATTGATTATGAAAAAGAAGCTCACGGGGAGAGGCTCCCTGCTCACTACATTAAGATGTTTGAAATGTTACAGGAGAACTACAGCAGAATAACAGGCTATAGGACACTAATTGCACCACAGAATAGAGGAATACAAGACGACCCAAGTAAAGAGATATGGAGTCGAAAATTGAGCATTACGTATCTTCTCAACTAAAAAAATAAACCTTTTGAAATGCGGAAGCTCCTGTCACATTATTACAATTGTGAAATCTACTTCTTCCTCTGATTTTTAAAATAGATTGTCTATAATATACATCACTTCTGTAGGCTTGCCAATGTTTTGAAAAGTACTTTGTTGATTATAATCAATCATTTATTTAATTCAAAAATACTCCTCCTTTATTAGCAATTCATTTCTTCTTGCTTGATATCACTTCGTTTAAGAAAGGTGGATCAACTATCATTATACTTACAGAGGTAGCAATTCCATTTGCTTTTAAGCAAGATTGGACAAGAAGATTGAACGTCCAAGGTTTCAGTCTGTTACAACATGGTTTTGTAATAAGGCATGATGTAAATCACTGTGGATAATTTGTTCATGAAAATGTCTAACATTTTGCTAAGGGTGTTAAACTCTTCACACTACATAAGGCAACTTATTTAAAAAAGGAAAGCGTCTTGACTGGAGGAGATGTTAGTGAAAATTCAATTTAATATAGATAGTCTGCCAAAGCATTTGTATATGTAACATAAAACGTTTACTTCAACTTCTTCTTTGGGCGGAGGGAGATGCTGTGTCCGCACTTCTTTTTGCGGCAGGCAGTTGCACGTAGTGGTAGTCTTGCGTAACATTTTCTGCAAATTTGTTTATCACAGTTGGTCTTTCTGGCCAAAACTTGTAGAGTGGGCTCAATCAAACCTCCACGAAGACGTAAGACCAAATGGAGAGTGGACTCCTTTTGGATGTTGTAGTCGCTCAATGTTCTTCCATCATCCAATTGCTTTCCGGCGAAAATCAAACGTTGTTGATCTGGGGGAATACCTTCCTTGTCTTGGATCTTTTGCTTGACGTTGTCAATGCTGTCTCCGGGTTCGACTTCTAGGGTGATGGTCTTGCCAGTAAGGGTTTTGACGAAAATCTGCATAGTGTATGGCTTTCTATTTTTTCAAATGCTTTTTTCACATGATTAAATGGTTGTCCAATCCAATTTTTGTGAAACTTTACAAAGAATAATTTTAATTGAGGGTGTTGGGATTCATTGATTACCACAACTGAGCAAGAACAGTACGTTAAAACCAAGACAAGAATCTCTTCTATCAACGGATTCCCCCGATATTAGTATGTTTATTAATTGACAAACCACCCTTCAATGGTTTGTTTACGGCAAATATCATTAGCAAGTATTAGAGTAAAGAGGCTATAGTTAACAGTCGGTAAAACACAGCATTCAAAGAATATCTTACGTAATAAGAGAATACAAACCCATTGAAGATTTCAACATTAATTTAATTGTTACAATTTATTGATCAAAAGTCATCGTGACAACGCTCATCTTACTTGTAGGGGCCCCTCTTAGACCTTTAATGTACCGAACTTCTTTTTGTGGATTGGTACCCTTTTCATGGGCAGTGTTGGTTGACTTCTCCTTTGGCAAGTATATTTGAGTTTGTGTATCTCGTCTAAAATGACTATTTACTGTTTGAGTGGAATGCGTTGCCTTGTTCCTGAGATCTGCTAATTTTAGTGCCCTCTGTCTTAACTTCCATTCGCTGAACTCGTATTTATAGTCCTTGTGTGATTCTATAGGGTGAACTTCTGTTTGCGTTCCTCCTTCACATTTGATTACATCTGGTTTTAGTTTTCTGGGTGCGGAACCGCTTTGAAGCACAATGTTACGGGGCATGAATTGTTGAAGATTAAAGAGCACTATCATTTCTGGAGAGTGCTTGGCTTGCTCAGATGCTTGAGTAACGTAATATTCAGGGTTGGACGCAAACTTTATGGCAGCGTCCTTGTTGAGGAATCCATAAAATTTGTTTTTATAAGGCAGGTATCCTAGATTTTTATCAGATGAACACAGTAACTGCCTCTCTTCGAGAAAACTGACAGGGCAGAAGCCATTAAACTCCGGCACTATACTATCATCGGCTGCATAAAAAGCTAGTGGGCCATATCCTTCTATTATAATCTCCTCTTGATTTGGCTTTGGCTCCGCCGGCTCGTTGATATCTAGTGATTCAATTTTTTCTTCGAGCGAATCTTCTTGTTTGTCCTCATCCTCAGGTTTCTCCTGTTCATTTTCTTCTTGTATTGGCGGTTCTTCCTCTAACAGTAAGGTATCTGGGACAGATGCTTCATCTATTTGGGCAGTGGATTGTTCTATTGGGTCTACTGTCGGATCCGTAGATATTTCGTTGTTTACCACAACCTCGTTTGTCCTCTTGTTGGCAAGCATTCTTGGGGTGAGTTGAGCCCTGTAAGAGCTTTTGTATATTTTTAGGTATTGAAAAATTTGTTGTACTTCCCTCAGGTTGTCCCTCATACTCTCATATTCTATCCAGTTTTCTGCCATCAAAATGAACATGGGCTGCAATGATTAGTAATTGAATGAATGTGCAACTCACGTAGATGGTGGACTTGGGCACACTAGTGCTCTGCTCAACGATTTTTTTGATTTCTTTTGTATGACTCTTGTAAAAGGCCTCCACAGTGGACACCTTGTCTTGAAGGTTTTTTGAAAAAGTCATGAGCTCCTGTAAGAACGAGCAATATTGCCTTCTATTGGTCAATTCTGCCCTCAATCGTTCGAATTTTTTTTCGTCTTTGAAAAGACCACTTGTTAAAACCTTTACATATTCCACGCATACTCTCTCGTTATCATCTAACTCCTTGTTGATAACAGTTCTGACGGATTGGATTGATTGCGGTACTTTGTCAGCAACTTTCATTGTGAGTAGTTATTGTGTGGTAACAGACTTACTCTGCTCTATTCCAGCACCTCCTTTTTTTGTCGCCTTGTTAAACAATCTAATTCCCCAAACAATCTTCCACAAATCTTGCAGTTGATTCCTCTTTTCTTGATGAGTTTGATTTATAAACGAATTAATGTAGTTTTTTGGAATGACGCTCTCTAATGCATTCATTGTTTCCTTCTCTATTTGATCATTGGTAGTTTCTAATAATTTTGTCTCGTGAAGAATGTATAGCACTATATCTCCAAATACTTGAGCTTCATCTTTTTTATCAACGATTTCTTGTATGAGTTGTGCTGCTTTGTTTTGATGATCTTGTTCCTGTTTTTCAGAGTCTAGTCTTAATTGCTCCTTTGAGCACATGATGGATACTTGCATTTTTACTGTTTCAAGTTGCGGAGAATCGTTCATAGTTAGTTTTGTGACTGCTAGCTTGACAAGCTCTCCTAATTGTGTCGCAGTTAGCTCGGATTCGGTGGTGAATCCTAAAGAGGTATCCATAATTATACTTTTGGCCATAAATGAAGCCAATTGAGGCATAATGTTGAAGTTTCTCTCTTTACATTGAGTCACTATCTGGTCTATGACTCTCTCTGTTATGTCCATTTCTTACAATTTCAATTACCGCCAAAATCAATAATGAGTAACCCTCTAGAGCTGGAACATGTGATTGGATTCACTGGAAGACATATGCATTCTTTGGTAGTACATCCTAAGAACAAGGACGATCTGTTATATCCCATTGGATCTGTTTTGGTAATAAGCGATGTGAGAGACTCACACAACCAAGACTTTCTGAGACAACATGATGAGGAAATCACAACAGTGTCTATATCCAATAGTGGAGATTACGTGGCTACCGCTCAGCTTGGAGCGACAAAACGAAAAGGGAAAATCGCAACAATTATAGTTTGGGATCTGAAGAAGAATAAAGTTGTTCATGAGATCGAAGGTCATACTAACAAAGTAACATCTCTTTGCTTCACTCACGACGATAAATTCCTTTGCTCAACTGGAGAAAATGGTTTATACGTTTGGGATATGGAAACTGGAAAGCATCAGGGAGGACAAAAACTAGAGAGCACCGCATTTTTTGGTGAGTTAATTGATTATACCTTCTATTAACAATTATAGTTGAGTGTGCACCTAGGCGTGAGGATTTCAATCCCAAAAGAGCGAAATACACATTGGTAACTGCGACTGAAACCCAAGTTAAAATTTGTCAATGGGCATTCGATGTTCGGACTATGCAGTTTAGCTTAACATCTCAGCAATGCCAATTTCCTGGTAGAACAGCAGGGTTTTCAAGAACATATCATGGTGCTTGTTTATCGGATAATGGCACTTATTGTTATGCAGGGACAAAAACGGGAGAGGTCATTATTTTCAATATCGTGAATGCACAATACAGGGGAACTGTGCAAGTGAGCAGTAATGGAGTTTTGTCACTATGTACAAGAGACGATGTTATGTATACTGGTTCAGGTGATGGGAAAGTAAAATTATTGATTGGTAGCGATCAAAAATGGGATGTGGACAGAGAGACGCAACTTTCAGGCCGTATCACATCGTTAACATTATCAGGGGATGGTGCAACTCTATATGCCGGTACAGATGGTGGCTGTATATACAAATTAAACTCCAATGACCTCAAGTATACCTTGTTAGAAGAGAGTCATGTTAGCGATGTTACGTGCATATCCTTTGATCCAGAGGAAACAGATTTCTTCTGTTCATCGTCAGTAGATGGAACAATTAGAGTTTGGGACCTTACTGATTATTCTATTGTATCGCTAGTAGAAGCTGCTAGTGAGGCCACTTGTTGCATATATAACGGAGGGAAAATATTATCAGGATGGAATGATGGTTTCATAAGATATTTCGATGCAAAGAGCGAAAAACAGCAATGGCAAATTATAAATGCACATAGAGGCGGTGTATCTTGTTTGGCCTCTACGCCTACATTTATAGCTTCTGGTGGAAGAGATGGAGTTAGAATTTGGAATTGGAAACAAGAAAATTTGGGTCAATTTACAGAGCACACTAAACAAGTCACAGGTTTGGTTATCGACATGGTACAGCCCAATAGACTTCATTCATGCAGTGTTGACAAAAGTGTAATGACGTACGACATGAAAACAAATAGAAGAATGGCCTATAAATCAGTTGCAGATAAGAGTTCTATGGGATTTAATGGAATTAGTCAACGTCAAGACAGCGAGAACGAGATCATAAGTGCAGGTGCAGATGGTAGGCTACTATCGTGGGATATCGACATCGCAGATCCCGTTCAAAAATTTGAAGATCCCAAAAAGCCCCAGATAAAAACCGTAAGTGTCAGCCCGAGTGGTAAATATATGGTCACAGGTGGTGACGACCAAATTGTAAAAGTATGGAACATCAAAACAGAAAAAATAATAGGTCAAGGGTTATGTCACTCTGGTGATGTACTTAGCGTTCAATGGAGCCCTGATGAAAAGCAAATTATTTCAGCAGGAAAGGATTGTGCCATATGTGTGTGGAACTTTTATATTTAAATCTAGAATTTTAATCATTCTTTTGTCCATGTACTAATAAACCGATGAACAATTCAGACTTGTTTTCCTTTCAATGTTTCACCTAGTTAATTCACATGTGAATGTTATTTGTTATCAGACATTGATAGCGCTTCTTCATTTGAAATAATTTCAACACATTTAACTGGGAACATGCCCACAGCTCCTGTTTTTACATTCTCTCCCTTCATCCAATCCCATGCATTATACCACACCCGAATAATATCTCCTTTCTTGATGTACAAATGCCGTAGTTGAGCTGCATAATATGGTTTTTTAGCTATTACATAAAAGCTTTGATTCGATACCGGTAAAGGTGGTGGTGCAGACCTGCGGTTACTTGGTGAGCTAGTTGCGCTGATTGTTGGTGAGGTTACCTCTACAACCATTGTTTTAAAAGTTGGAGTAGTTTGCATCATCGACACCGGCTGTTGAGTGCTTTGAACTGGCCCCGTAGGGCGTCTCTGTGCCGTTGCACTTTGAGGTCGTTTGGGTTTAGTTTGAGAGGGACTTTGAGGTCTGGGTCTAGACCTAGATGTTTGTAGAGCAGTAGGTATGGTTGCATTTGTATTGCTATAAGAGGGACTACTGTAAGTTGGAGATGTGTATTCAGTTCTACGTATCGGCTTTTCTTTCGCTTCTGAAATCGGTAACGTGCTACTTTGAAGAGAGAGGGCCGTTTGAGGTCTTTTTCGTTGTATAGGTTCAGTTCTTCTTAGAAAAGGCATGCTCTGTCTTAATGTTTTATTTGGGTTCTTTTGCTCTAACTTTTTTATGGCATCATCTCGTTCTTGTCTCAATCTTTCCATTTCCTCCTCTAACTTTCTCTTTTCCTCCAAGTGCTTTGTCTTTTCTGTTGATAGTTTTTGTTTTAAATGGTGTTTGGGTTTATAAGCTCTAGAATTATAATGCTCGGAGTCTTCGCTTTCCGATGAGCGGTATCCGCTTTCCGATACAGCATCATCTCCATCCATTTCAATTTCTTCGACATAATTGCTTGGAAGAATACCTATTTCTCCCATAACGTTTCTTCCAACCCACCATCCGCTTTCGTGTTGCTGTATAATCTCCAATCTCTCGCCGCAGAAGATTGTCAAGTGTTTTTTGATTTCTGATTTATAGTCATAATTTACGCGAACAAAAAAAGAACATGTATCCACAACTTTTCTCTCGCTAGGGGACTTTGGACCAGATGATCCCATATCTACAACTTTGTAATCCAAAATAGATTACAAAAAGTATAATGCCTTTATATATTTGCCATTAAACTTCGCTAATTCTAAGAACTCTGCGCTGTCTATGCTGGCTTATCACCAAATGGTTAGAATGTACGTCAATCTATAACAAAGTGATAAAAACAGAATTATTTATTGATTTTTGAAATGTTTTGCTATAACCTTCTTGCACGCAAAACTTATCTCTTCGTGTAATATATTTCTGTCACACCCATCCATCGCATCATACACTTCTTCATTGTTGTATTTTATGGAATCCACAACGTCTTCAACGCACATTGCTAATAGTTCAAGTATCTTAGATTTATCATCTCTAAGCACCACCCCAATCTTACTTATGGAACTATTAACTCTATTTTGATTAACAAGTGACTGAATCTCAAACCTCAACAAATCCAAGCTTGAAATTACCCCATTCATTGTTGTATTCTTTTTAACGCTTTGGTCATACCTCTCATCTTCCGCAAACTCTGCAATTTTATTTTTTATTATGGCCCTTTCTTCTCCTTTGTTCGTCTTTACAATAATCTCAGTAATTGGTTTTATTACAACGCCTTCTGCTTTATTGCCTGGAAGAAGGGGTAATCCAAACTTGGACGGAAGAGTGGTGTTGAAACCTATTGGATGCTCAAGCGCCTTCTTATAGCTACCAACAAACAACGGTTCGGCGTAGAGTAAACCAGCATGTTTGAATGCTTCCATTGCAACGCCATAATCCACAAAAGTTTGTTTGCCATCTTGACAAACTAGTGCTGCATCAAACGCATAAAATTTAATATCAGGACAATACCAAATGCCAGTCTGTACAGGCAACACGTTTATTACCTCAACCTCTTCATGTGGATATTTTCCACCAAAAATTTCACCGAATATGTATACTTCGCTAGTACTTTCCTTCTTCAAACTATTGAATACCATTTGGATTTTTGGTTTGTTTTCATGCAAGATTTTCTTGTACCCGAAAAAATCCTCTACATCATCCAGAAAGTCTCTTCTTTTACCACATCGTACTCTATTACCGTTTTGGTCGCAAACAAAACAAAAGTTTGCCCCGTGAATCTTCTCTGTAACGACCCACTGTGTCTTTGATATTATGTTGTTATCTTTCTTATCAAGGATCCACGCTTTTGTGCTCTCCACAATCTTGCCGTAACCTTGATACTTTTTCATTGATGTTCCAGACCGAACATATTCAAATAATCAACTGTCTTCAAACTAAAATGACTAATCTACAAATAATAGTTGTAAATTCTATAATTACTCTAATTAACAAACAAAGTAAAAAGTGTTGAGCATGGTAAGAGAGGCAAAACTCGAGTATACATTTGCGACGACTCTGCACCACTTTGTAAATCTATTGTACCTAGACAACACGTTCATTGAAGATTTTCTTTCAATACAGAAGAGAGTTAAAAGTATGATTATACACATCTTCCATCTAACAAGCTGTAGATTATAATGTATCAGAAGTTACGAACCACGCTACAATAGACATGGATTCTAGACAAAACATTAGCCGCAAAATGCTAATAAGCTCGAATGTAGATACAGTAAAAGTTTTAAACATTAAGGACATTGAAATTGCAATTGTTGATAACATGCAGTGGATTTCACCAACGTAAGTAGAATTCATCCAATCATCTAAAATAATTTAGGAAGTTTACGTCACGGTACACAATTGCAATAGTCAACAGCATACCGTTTCGCAACGATTTCTCTGTTCACATTGACTGGTTAATAACTGAGACTAATTCCGACTCTGTCAACGCAACAATCCACATTCGCTGTGGATTCAGTAAATATCTTTTGGGTGCTGGGTCGTTTGTTGAATCCGCCATGGAAAGGTACTTGACAAAACTATGTAGTTCATGGATCAAAATTGCAAACGAACACGTGGAGATGGACTTGGAAAACATTAGAATGGAAATTAGCGTGAATGTACCGAGCGTTGACTCTTCTCAAGTTGAAGAGCACACTCAACAGCGTCAAGTTGACCAACTTGAACATGAAAAAATCGAAGAGACAAACCAAACTATAATCCATGACCACGAACAAATCGAAGTTTCCACACAAGTTGAGGAACCAACATTAGTGTCGAATGAACATGTACAAGAAAAGATGATTGATCCTGTAATTGTTGTGAAATCATCTTCGAATACGTTAGAGACCATACCCGGTGATGAAATTATACAAAATAACCAGAAGGAACCTTCTGTTGCAGACGAAACTAATGTTGAAGTTACTTTTGATGAAGTTACATTAAACGTACCTAATGCAGAACAAACAAGATGTAGCAGAAGGTTCAGTACATTACCAAAGAGATTATCTGCCAAATACAGACAACAAACAATGCCTGCCGTTGTTTTGCACCCTAAGCAAAGCTATCGCTCAGCTTCAGAACATATTAAACTATCCTATAAGGAAGACAAAATGAACGAGTTCACACCCGTGAATGTAATATCATTAAAGGACGTTCAAGATTCACCAGAAATAAGTGAATCCTCAGATTTAAAAGCAACCGAGATGAACATTACACCAATGAGCGCAGTGAGCAATAATGAAGTGAAAAAGAAAAAGAAGAAACTTACTTGCTTCCCTTGGTGCTTTTAAATTGTCGTTTGACTAGTGAGTTGTTCCGTTTCGTAGTCAAAGAGAGGGATGGTTTTCAATTATAAAGCTCTCTCTCACATGGTGTCAAATAAATGTCCCTCAACGACATGACAAATTTTCAAAATAAAAACACAGTTGACTTTGATGAATATTTATTAAAGGTACTTTACATTTTGTAATCTCTCAACAACTTGATCCATGGTCGGTCTAGAGAGTGGGCTCTGTTTCCAACAATCTCTAATCAAATTCTGAATGTCCATCGGAACAGAGGCAGTAATGACGGGTCTCTCCTCAGCCAAAACTTTTTCTTTTATCTTTGTCGACTGCACCTCTCTCCAAGGTTTCTTTTGAGTAAACAATTCACACAACAAAACTCCGAACGAATACACGTCAACTTTATTAGTGTGGGATGTTTCTTCGTAAAACTCCTCTGGACTCATGTACTGGGGTGATCCTGCGCTCAATGTCTTTTCGGAAGTATGGGTCTGTCCGTTGGCAAGGTAATAACAATGTTTGATTTCGATGGATAATTTAGCATGCCAGCGATCGTCTACTAGGATTTGTGTTGATTTTAAATTCTTGTGAATAATGTTTTGAGAGTGCAAATAGCACAATGCTTCTGCAATGTCCAAAGCAATGTTACACAAAACGTGAATACTCTTTAGTCTTCTTGAAATGTCTGCTTGCCTTGATGCGTCCTTGCACTTTTTATGTAAGAGATCGTGAAGGCTGTCGTTGGGTATCATCTCCATCATCATCTTCAAGTATAGTTTATCGTACAGTATGGAGTATCCAAGATATCGTATGAGCTTATCGTGTCTCAAAGAACTGTTGACTGTTAAATGAAGGGAACTAAAAGTCTTACCATAAAATGTTCATCTCTGACCTTAATAGGAATAGTTCGCTCTCATCCTTCTTAAACAGAAAAGTCCTGACGGCAATTTGTCCCTTCCGTACGTCTTCTCTGTCCAATTTTGGAACGTCACTTGTAGTGAATGTGGCCCTCCTTACCACGCCCATGTCATTCTTCATCAATATTTGACCTTCTTGTACGTAGTGTTCAAAATCATTTATACAATGTGGCTCCTTGTCCAAGGCCTGCATTTCTCTGCTTCTGCGTTGGTTGTATTCCTGTTGCTGCTTTTGGGCTGAATGGATAGTTTGTAATTTTATTTGATCTTGTTCAACCTTTCGTACAGTATGTGTTACGGTGTTCATCACATCTTGGATGGCCACCATGTTCGAACGGTCGACACTGTTAAATGCGTTTTTAATATTAAGCAAGGCGTCTTGATTGTCTTCGCTTATGACTTGATTGACTTGTACAACTAGTGGCTCATGAGGGTACTGCGTTGTTACTTGAACATCAAATAAATATTGATTTGCAGCAGAGGGTGCAAACTTGACAGGGGATGTTGGTGCCGAAGTGACTTTGGTGACATAATCGTCTTCTAACATGTCTTCCCTGTAGGCTCCATCTAAAAGTTGCTGCTGTTGGACTTCTCTGACTTGTTGTAGTTTGGGTATTGACTGGGCGGTGACGTTTACTTGGAACATGCATACATCATCAATGTCAGGGAATACTTGCTCGGTCTTGAGCTTTAAGACTTTGTTTTTTGTCAAACTTCTTATTCGGACGGATAAGTGGTCCTCTTCATTTGCACATAGTGTATTTGGTTTTATAAGTTCATCGGTAAAAAGTGATGCGTAATCTACATAAATGTCATTAGTTGAGCAGCGGGCCAACTCCTCTCTGACCCGTTCTTGACGTTGTTCCCGTGTGAGGATGGTTTTAGTAGCAGAACCTTGGACATGATTTTCTTGTTTCGATCTCTGTGCCTCAAGTTTCTTCTTTTGAAGTGCCAACCTGGCTTGCATTCAATTATTCTGTTTTGTAATTTGAACAAGTAAACGAACATGTTCCTCAAACGCACTCCACTATTGCACGATTTGATAAATGATACACACAAGTACATCAGTGATATTGATAAGGACATAATTATATTCTTAAATACAGAGGAGGAAGGAATACCATTCGATGTGGTGAAGAGGTGCATTCGAATCTATAACGACAACAGCGAACAAAAACGTTATTTTCAAGATGTGATTAAAGGATCCGATGTATATTTCAAACCTGAAGCCCCTAAAAAAAAGACAGCGATCGCAGAAGCTAGATTAGCGGTGCTTAGAAAAAAGTTAGCCGACCTGGAGTATGCGGACTCCATAAAAAATTTAACTGTAGGAGCCAGAGGCGAGCTCAATCGTGATCCATTTAGTTCATACAAAGGGCAGATGGGTGTCGGTTTGGATCTTATTGTTACACTCTTTACATTCTTTGTTTTGTTCTATTGGTTGGCGTCATTTACCTATCCTGGAGTTGAAAATACTTCTTTCCATCTAATATCTGGTTTGTTGGGACTCGTGTTGGGCTTAATTATAGATGCAGTTTTAATTGTCATAAGGTCAGATCATCATGAAGAAAAGAAAAAGAGAGGTAACGACCGTGCCGAAGCCACCCTAAGCTTGGTTGGTAAAACGAGCTACAACACGGAGTCAGTGACCAAATTCATACAGGAGAGGGATAGACTTGAAAAGCAATCAAAAAGCGAAACAAATAAAGAAAAATAACTTTGCTTTACCGTCTCTTATGTTATGTTCCATGATGTTCTTTTTGGACCACCCTTCCATTTTGGAACTTGTTTGCCTTGTAAAAAAGTCAACTTCACAACGAATGTTCGGCTGGTTCACTAAGAAGAAGGAGCAAAAGAATGAAGAGACAATACACAACAGCATGAATACTATCAGAGACACGATAGAAACTCTTGAGAAGAAGGAAAGACTACTTGAGAAGAATTGTGAGGCAGAGCAAGCCAAAGCACGTGAGTTCATCCAAGAAAAAAACAGGACTGCAGCAGCAGCGTGCTTAAAGAAGAAAAAGCAATACGAACAACAGATAGAGCGCCTGCAACAACAAAAAACCAACTTAGAGGCACAGATATCACAAATCGAACAGAGCACACTTGATGTAGAAGTACTTAAAGCACAACAAATTGGTGCAAAAGCCTTAAAAAGTGCTCACGGTGGCCTGTAAGTAACTTGTTTATACTAGTTGTTCAAATAATAAAACTTTAGGACGGTCGAAGATATTGAAAAGAAGGTGGACGAGTTTTCGGACACAATGGCCACTGCTAACGATATAAGCAGAGCTCTCTCACAAAATGTTAGTGGTGGAGAAATGTTCGACGAAGATGAACTCGAGGCTGAGCTGGAGGGACTGCAAGACCAACTTGACGCGGATGATTTAGGAAAGATTCAGCAATTAACAGTCACAAAAACCACCATCACAAACACTGCCGACGGAACCAAAACTCAAGTCACAACCAAGAAGGCAAGAAAGATGACGGAGGAAGAAGAAGAACTGGCCAGGATGGAGGCAGAATTACTTGCATAAACATAACCTATTTATTTACAAAAGAATAGTATCCACTGTGGCAATTGTGTTTCGTTCAAACTCCATGAGTGATTTGTAATTCTTGTCGAACACACCAACAAATAAATTCAATCCTCCATCACCTCTACCAAATGCTATTCCCGTCACCTCTCCAAAAATGTCAAGTTGTTGTTCTCTCGTGTAATCAGCGCCGACATCATAAACGTGAACAAAGTCTGCTGGTTCGCTTGCTGCTAAGAATTTTCCATCTTCGCTGTAACGAAGGGACCTAATGGCTCCCAAGCATCCCACGATGGCCTTTAGCGACTTGTCTGCTTTGCGTAGATCCCAAATCCTGATTGTGTTGTCCTGCGATCCTGTTGCTACAATGTGAGAGTTGCATGGATGCCACGCGCTTGCGAACGAAAAATCCAAGTGTCCTTTCAGACTATAAAGCTCCTTTCCTGACTCTACTTCACAAATGGAAATGACGTCAGTGTCTCCCACCAGCGTCATCATTTTGTCCTTCTAAAAATGGTTAACGATGAGTGGCGTCATGATTACCTTGACGGCATTATTGATGCAATAACCAAAAGAAAATGATTGGGTCATTGTAAAAGTACCAGTATCGAATATTCTAACGAAGTGGTCATTTGAAGATATTAAAGTTTTGTCGCCATTGAGATCAATGTAGTTGGTTATGGCTGACTTGTTGTCCGTCAGACGCTTGTTGAATACAATGCTCTACATATTGTTAGATGGTCATGAAAATTTTGTTACATACTTCTGTTGATACGTTCTTTACAATACATTCTCCTTTGAAGCCTCCGACGGCAACCAAGTTTTCATTTGCAGCCATGGTACTTACAAGTACACCCATACCAGGGTCATCTTCATATTGGTTGGACAAGCCTCCCACTCCACCCTTCTTCAAGTCCATAACTTTTGTTTGAGTTCCTCTCAATTTATTTTTTGAGGCAGAACCATTCCATTCCCATATGGAAAAGTCATCTTTTAGAGTGAAATTGAGATTCGAAATGCATGTACATACCCATGTGATATACTTGATAGGGACTTGTGGCGCTAACTAAATGCCTTAGCTGAAAGTGGGTCATACTGCAACTTGCAGCTCTAACATTTTGACGAAAATTATAAAAGCACCCATTTTCACTAGACAATTAATAAAATATAAAATGTTGTTTTGGTGGTACTTTGAAATGAAGCGATCTTCAACATCGGATAAATCTCCCAATGGTTTACTTTCCTCAACTGTGTTTGGAAAGGTATCGCAGTAAGACATTCGTTCAAATCTGTATTTTGATCTGCTATATTCAGGATGTGACCTCCAAGGTATACCCTGAACATCTACTTAGGTGAAGTAAGTAAAAAAATCGTCTAACCTTTTCCTATGCCCTCTGCCTGCTCTCTTGTTGTATCGTCATTAAAGGCGAGGTAAGATATAAATTTATTGTCAAAATCCCAGGTAAAAGAACTAATGGGTGTTCTCTTCTCGTGAGCCATTTACAATAATATTACGTATTTTTAAACAGGACCTGAGTTTATTGGTAGTTTTACAAATGACATTCGAAAATTGTAAGAGCAAACCACACAAAGTGATGAGAAACTGCGGAGCAGACAACCACCAGTTTTCAATTAACTCGTTTCTGTGAACAAAATTTCGTTTTATTGCGATCTGTAAGGAATACCAAAGCTCATATCTAACTGCGTGATTTAAAAAACAAAACGTGAATACTTAATTCGCAGCATATATATTCATTAGTAATGGAAGACCAAATCAAGTAGCGCTCTAAAAGTCGTCCTAATTTCAATCAAAACAATAGTGATGGGCGGTTGCTTCCTCTAACATAGTATAACTGCCTCTGAAAAGCGACCACTAAGTCGCTCAACAGAATAAACGAATCATTTATAATTGGAGAGTTTTCGGAAAAAATGTGGTTATTCGTCAAGTTCTAGGGTACTTGAAGAACATTTGTTGAACAAATCTTTTAAACTCATCCATAAGAGGATTTGATTGAAATCCCCTGAAATCTCCATTGCCATTCTTTATTTGGTTCCTTTATATATTACCGGTACACTATATATGGTGCGGCGTTAATTATTTTAAGATTTATCTTCTGGAACAAGTTTAAAAAAAAGATCTTTTGGCACAGACAAAAAATAAAATCACAACACATCTATACCCTCATATGACTGAAGACTTATTCGACATTTTCGACACGGTGGACATATCCGATACATTAAACAATGTGCTACAATCAAATTCAACATTTACTACCAATTCTTCTTCTTCTACGGAAAATGCATTTCTTCGCATTAACAATGTAGACGTGCGTCCATCAGATGCAAGCAAAAATCACGGTTCTCACAAACGCAGACACTCGTTTTCAACATTTTCTGACTCAAAGAGAAGAAAGACAGAAGAGTTGCCAAAACGCTCACAAAGCTCTCCTCCAGACAACTCACTCAACAACTCTGAGGACGACAACACACCTCCAGAGAGTCATGTCGACGAATTTTTATCAAAAGAGGATTTTGATGAAATGATGTCTGGGAGTATCAACGCCACACATGTCGTTCGCGACATTCATAATGTTGGATTCACCCCAATACAAGAACCAGTAAGCTTCATGGAACGTACAACAGTTGGCAGCGTGGTCGAATTCCATAGTCCACAAAACGTGCCCATTCAAAACATCTTAACCATTCCCCCAAACATTCAACCACCACAAATTGTGATACCACAACCATTGTTATACAACAGAAATATCAAGAGAACACGATCTGCTTCGATAGAGTCGTTGAGCCCAAACAACTTGTCGGAGCCAACAAGGTCGCCTCCTCATTTGTCGCCAAGTTCTCCTCGGTACCTCGTTGCAAGTAACAACCTTAGAAATAGACTGAAGCACTCTGAAGTAAGACCCCAGAGGCCAGAAGACAAATACATGATGAAGTTCTCAATGAAAAAATAGAATGTAACAATATTACAACCTTAATTTATTATCAAATTTTTCTTGTTTTCTGCCGCCAAACTGTAAAATTTAACACCCGCTGTGATGCAAACATTCTACAAACGTTGTCCACTAATAATTGTTCAACAAGATGGCTTTATTAGTAGTTCCGTCATTACAAAGCCAAAACTCAGAATCAAAAGTTAATAAACACATCCTCCAAAGTTTCAAACATCTCACCCACTTCCTGAAGAGGTTCCAACAAGAAATCATCTTGGCAAGAATTCTGTTGTAAATCTCCATTAGATGTTTGTGGCTGATTTTGAATTTGTCTTGGTAGAGAAACATCTTGTCTGTAATCGATGCCCTCGCCAACTGTTGGCAGAAGTTTACTCTGAATAACAGAAGTAAAGTTGGTCATGGTTTTATTAAAATTATAAGAAGTTTTTACATTTGGATATAATACTGATTGCTGATCGCAACCATCAACACCATCAACATTATATTTATTGATAATATATTCCAACTTCTTCTTGTTGTTCGTTAGTTTGGTCTTGAGATACTTTTTATTCATAATTGACACAGCCGCATATTCGTCCTTTAAATATTGTAACAAGGTCAATTTGTCCATTGGATCAGAACAATTTTCGATACACTTGATATGATAATCAGAAGTAACATTAATCACATCGGCAATAATCATAAAGCAATTGGAAAAATCGGTACTAGATAATGTTTTTGCAATGCCATCGGCCACTATCCTTGCATTCAAGTCATCACCAACAATCACATTATAAACAAGTTCATAGGTCTTAAAGGAGAACACGCTTGTAAGTTTATAATAAAGAAAACTAGGGTGAGGAAAACGCTGCATGATTTGATCCATTGTGTCCAGGAAAACTTTATTAATGTGCTGAACCAATTCACGTCCTCTATAAATATCACTAACACGTTCACACACATCCTCAACAGTAACCGATAAATTCATGTTAGCAAAGATATTAGTCAAGGGCAAATTGTGAGATATGAAGCGACCATAATCTGATTGATAGAGTTTTTCAAGGTACACAAATTTACACAAAAAATCCACAAATATTTTGTTTAGTTGGTCTGCCGACCTCAACAAAGCATCTTTTGATAAGAATCCTGCAATGACATTTTGTGAGTGGAGCAGCAGCGTATGACAGGGATGCTTCGTCTTGTCTTTTTGATTTTCAAGGTAACTGTTCACATTGTTTAAAAAGTACTCTGCTCTGGGTTCGTCCTCCTCTAGAATACAATAAACGCCTAACGACTGAAAACAGCACGCCCCCACAAAACTGTTTGTGACTCTTTCGAAGTCATTGGTTGTGATTAATTGTCTGCATAGTTCGAATAGTTGGTTGGCCAGCACTTGATTTCCGTCCTTCTTGTAGATGCCTGCTAACATTGCATACACAAATGCCATGTCCTCCCATGATGGGGTGGTGACGGTGTGCGATTGTCCCACTTGCTGTAGGTCCAGGTAACGAAGTACTCCCGAAAGCCTATCGGCCGACATGAGTGGCATGTGAACCATCATTGTCATGGAGAGTCCATTGTACAGGCTCATGAACTTTTGGTTGTTATAAACGGCAATGTTCATGATTTGATTATAACTGCCGTTTGCATGGTTTTGTAGCCCTGGTGGGCATTTTGAAAGAAGGTCAATGTTGATTACTTGTTGCGACTTTTGTTGTTCTTGCACTGGTACGATGGGATGTTGTGCATCTCCATAAGTGCAACTTTTATTACGTTCGGAGCAAAGTGTACAGCTCGGGTATTTCCGGTCACACTTTCTATGTAGTCGCTTACAGTTTAAACATGATTTTGTTGACAAGACTTGTTGTGACATTGTGGTGAAAGCCCTCCAAAAGCCCGGCGTTTGTTTTAGGATAAAATGTGTGGGTTGTAAAATCGTTTAATAAAGACATGCCATCATGCTTGATGTACGTTTGAATTTTATCATAACATATATTGTACTAGCTGCATTATGTATAGGAATCGGAATCACTATAAAGTACTCTACTCATAAAATCCACCCTAAACGCTCACTTCAACACAACAACACCATACCCAGAACATTCGACGTTCACACTTCAGGAGATAACATTGACTATGAACAGCACTTTTATGAAGATTCGGTCATTATGATTATAACAATGGTTACTTCGATCCTTTCGGCCATCTGTTCGGTTGTCGTCATTTTACATTTTGTGCTTGGAATCAAACAATTTGCAAGGTCACTACAAACAAAACTAATCGTATACTGGTGTTGTGCGGACGTAATAAGAAGTAAGAACTTTTAACACATTGTGTTGATTTTACTTTATACAGATTTATCATTTGCCATAGGGTCGCCATTCCATCTTAATGACTCTGTGTGTATGACGCAAGGTATTCTCGTACAATTCTCCTCTCTAAGTCAAATCATGTGGTCTCTGTGCGTTGCGTTTGCATTGCTGGAGGCTAATGCCTATAGAAGAACGCCAAAAGAATTGAAAAAATGTTTACCTTACTTTCACTTTGTGTCATGGGTCGTTCCACTGGCCACAGCGCTCCTAGCCTTTCACTTTGACGAATACGGGAATGCAGGAGGATGGTGTTGGATTTATAGCAGCCGCTCTTCGTCGGCTACATTTATGTATTTTTATGTTGAACTTCTTATTGTGTTTATTTATAGTGCCATTGCACAAGTGTTTGTTGTGAAGCATTTGAGAGCTTATTTGGCCACTCGTGCACTGACATTTAATGTTCAAAATATTGAAAGCATTACGAAAGATGTATCGTTAAAGTTGCGAATGTTTCTTGTTTCTTTTCTTATGACTTATACGTTTGCTTTGCTTCGTAGGTCGCTCAATTTGTTTCATGTGAGTCCTCCTTTTGTGATCATTGTAATACATGCCCTTACAATCGGTCTGTCTGGTTTTTTCAATTTTTGTGCGTATTTCATCTCGACTAGGGGACGTGTCTTTGATTGGATCTTTGTACTTTTCAATTGCTGTTTAAGTAAGCCAGAGCTTGAAGTCATCGACACAAGTGTTTCCGTCGCATCGCCTATTAACGACCAATCAACAGAGCTTTCTATGTCTCCAAAGAGCAATAGGATTTCCAAATTATTAGACACTTCAAATGTGAGTTCCATAGCAGAATATGTGCTTGGCGATCATCAACCAGTGCCGACAGAGCAAACAAAATTGATTGCTGATGAGAGTCAAAACACAAACCTGGAAACTAAGAAAGAAAAAAGAAGGGACAAGAGGTGTGTTCTAATTGAAAGCCTTTTTACAATGGCCATAATTATAATTTGTGTGTTCGGCATCATCTTACTTTGTATGTACTCCTTGTTTCATCCAGAAAACAACATTCCTCATAACTCCTTCCTAATTATTTATAAAACAAAAACTTACAGCTCCACTTATACAATGGTATCAAGATACAATTCTCATGATAAGCATTTGGGAACCGGTAGTTATATCAGCCGTCGCGACAACAAGAAGAAGATGCCAGATCATAGTTTATACGCCTTTCATCTCTTAAAAAATAAATTATACTATGCTGAAGATCTAAGTTCTTCTCACATATACGACATTGATGCGTCGTTTGGAGCTATTAAACAAATAAAATCTCCAAGTGTGAATTACGAAGGTTCAGTAATGTTCCACCTTATGGTGGACGCTTATAGTAATGAATCTAATTTATATTCGCTCATGTCTATACCTGACAGTGCCGTCCCATACGAACGCAAAATAGGTCTGCATAAGATTACGACAAATGGATCGAAACTTATTTTCACGTTTAGATTTGAAATTCAAGATTTAAAATCTTATCCTATAAGTACTCTAAACAATGCTTTTATTTGTTTTTATTTTCGCTTGAACGGCGAAAGCTATGATGCTTTATACATCCTGAGAAATAATGACCAAAGTGCACAACTATCGAAAGTGTACCACCAAGACCCTGATCTTGTTAGATACGCACTGCAATATGATCCAGAATCTGATAGATTATTTTCTGTTGGAAGGTCCTCTAATGGAACCTTGTTAGTAGAATCTGGATCTGTGGATTATATTGAATTTGAATTTGATTGGGAAACTGAATTTTATTTGAATGACGCTAATGTGGACAGTGATGTGTTTCAAGCTCTGTTTGTTTTTGATGTCGAGAATTCGAGAAGGAAGTTGCTGATTTTATTTGTAGACAATACGATACTATCCGTAGATTTGGTTTTAAAGCAGGTTATTGTTATGGATAGACCTTCAGTGTATGTTGAGGTGCTTAGCTCTTTTGATAATTGAACGTGATAATAAACACTAGTAGCAGTTTTGAAATTTTGTTTTTATTGTAATTTCCGAACTCTTGAACATGCATGTAACTAACTCACAAACGTTTAAAGTATATTTATTTTGCTTTGAATTTGAAATGAAACACATCACCATCTTGAACGACATATTTCGGTCCCTCCGGACGTAACTTTTTTGCCTTTCTTGCAGCATCCTCGTCACAATTAAAACTCAACAAGTCAGCGTAATTAACGGTATCCGCCTTGATGAATCCATTCTCCATGTCAGTATGTATTTCACCTGCAGCCTGTGGTACTAAACTATCTTTTTTAACGTTCCAAGCTCTCGTCTCCTCGGGACCAACTGTATAAAATGTTATAAGGTTTAAAAGGTCATAACTCGATTTGATGATTTTTTGTAGTCCAGTTTCTTTGAGTCCATAAGTATCCAGAATGGTGCTTCTTGTTTCTTCATCCAACATTGATGCTTCTGATTCTAATTTGGCGCACACAGGCAAGGCTATCATGTTGCGTGACTTTGCAAACTGTTGCACGAGCTCAAAATTCTTATTTCCATCAGGCAAGTCGTCCTCCTGTAAAGGTTAGTGGTGATTGAAATGAACACGTTACCCCAATGTTGCAAACGTAAATGCTTTTTTTTGTCGTAAGGAAACCCAACTGCTTTATCAAGTCCTTTTCCTTTAGAGTTAAATCCAAACCATGAATGGGCGTTCCTTCGACCAGAGCTGAATTTTATTAGTTTAAAAGTAAATGATTTACACGTACCATTTTCTAACTTGTTGAGGGTGTCCATGAACATTTGTTCGTCTTGACTAAAGTTTTTCTTTTTTAGTTTTTTTCTGTTTATAACTTCAAGATCTGCCAAAAGTAATTCGCTTTCAATGGTCTCAATGTCTCTTATTGGATCACATGTTCCGTCGACTGTGGGGATTAGTTGAACGTGAATCAAGCGTACATACCGTGGCAAATGTCGGGATCATCGAAGCACCTAATCACCTGTATTATACAACTAACGCTCCTTATGTTGGCCAAAAATTTATTTCCAAGCCCCTGTTCTTGTTAGTGACTACATGTTATATTGACGTGCCTTTCCTTCACTGGCACCTTTGATTAAACCAGCAATGTCAATAAATTCCTAATTATGAGTAATCCAATTTAATTCATTTGAATTTGTACGATTTGAGTTCTTATACATCTTTTAGATTTAGCAGTCAGGGCTAATTGATCTAATCTTGGATCTGGTACACTCACTATTCCAACATTTGGTTCGATCGTACAGAATGGGAAATTTTTTGCTTCTGCTTTTTGTGTCTCTGTGAGAGCATTAAACAGTGTCGACTACATTAAATTAATCATGGTTAATGTTGATGTGTACCTTCCCAATGTTTGGCATTCCAACGATTCCGACTGACCTGCGACTAAAGTATCTAATCAAAGGCGAACATAGAGAAAGTTTTGTCTGCACTCCCAAAAACCTTCCCAACATCTTGCTTGTGAAAAGTTTACAAAAGTAGGAACACCATTTGTAAGAGGTAAATCCTCTAATGCTCTGGCTCTTATCACGGTTATTACTTATTCAATAGCCAAGTTACTTTATAGTCTCTATAAAGTATCAAATTTGAATCTTCTAATATTGACGTCAATCTAACTCGACTAAGAATCTGTTCGAAGTAGATTTTACAATATTAATTTTTAATTGGATTGTTCAGGTTTAGCCGAAGATAGGTCATCATTTCAAGAACAAACAACACCAGTCGATGTCTTATTCATATTTGTTCAAATACATTATTATCGGTGATACAGGTAACACTAATTCTTAACAACAACTTATTTATCATATACTTAAGGTGTTGGAAAGTCGTGCCTGCTTTTGCAGTTCACTGATAAACGCTTCCAACCTGTTCACGATCTTACTATTGGCGTTGAGTTTGGTGCCAGAATGATCAACATTGAAGGCAAGCAAATAAAACTTCAAATCTGGGACACAGTACGTCTTCATTAAGTAGAATTTTCCATTTACTTTATATAGGCAGGACAGGAATCGTTCCGTTCAATCACAAGATCATACTATAGAGGAGCAGCTGGTGCGCTACTCGTTTATGACATTACAAGGTAAGCACGACAAACACAAAAGCATTCTGCTCACACAGTAAAGACGCGAAACCTTCCATCACTTGACAAATTGGTTAGAGGACGCCAGGCGTCATTCAAACTCAACTATGACCATCATGTTGATCGGTAATAAATCAGACTTGGATGCAAGGAGGGCTGTGACTTATGAGGAGGGTGAAAAATTCGCCAAACAGCACGATTTGATATTTTTGGAAACCAGCGCCAAGAACGACGAAAATGTCGAAGAGGCTTTCATCAAAACGGCAAGAATTATTAATGATAAAATACAGAGAGGCATCATTGACGTATCCAACGAAATGAATGGAGTCAAGGTTGGAAATGCTCCTTCAACTGCAGCTGTTGTAGATTTGGATGGGAACAAAGGCAGAGGCTGCTGCTAACTGTAAAGTAAAAATCATTTTCTTTTTATTCCTTCTTCTTATCAACTTTGTTTGTCCCATAATCAATATCCACTCAACTGCGCCCCAACGTTTATAATTTATCTTTGCCTTGATTTCAACATGGAGGGTTTCTGCTTGCGTGTATTACGCTGGCAACATGAGACGCATGGAGCGACGAATCTCTTCCACGTCATGGGGAGGAGAGGTTAATCATCTCTAGTGATGGTGTGGTTGCATTCTCTGCTATGTGTCCCATTGTCTTACGATGACCCTCCCACAGCAAAGTACTTGAGAGTTGGTTCATCTGTAAACACAAAAAGTGGATAACCTTAGTGATTTAGTAAAACATTTTTTATTCATCAATGTTCCCACCATTGATGTCAATGTGGACGTATTTTGGTAATTCCCTCTTGTACTTGGTCCCATACAACTTGTTGGTCCTCTCGGAAAGTAAGCTGATGGTATCGTTTGACGTTGATATTGTGGATTCTGAAAATCTTTTAGATGCAAACGAGCTCGCAAAGAAATTCACAATCAAAGAAATACCTAGTACGAAGCTGAGTATACACAAAGTCAGTACGCTAGGGTGTATAACTTTACAAGTGCTGCTGCTTACATCCTGAACGTATTGTGCAATATTTTTACATTTTGTAGATGACAGGAAGGCTTTTACAACATCTATCAAACTTTTCAGTTGGTTCAATATGGGTTCCTTGTTCAAATCTTGTACATTTTCGTTCAACTTTATAATGTTGTTCCATAAAGTAAACAAACACTTGTCATAAAGAACATTAATCAAAACGGTACTAGAGTTGAGATGAGGAATTATATCCTGAGACAACGTAGAACTTAATGTTGATAAAGTTTTCATCTTGTCCTGAAAAGTAGCAATCTTGTTAAACGTTCTAGACATTGGGTGCATCTTGCCATACAAATCTCTTAGTTCAGCTTGTTCCTCAGCAGTGAGCCTGGAATCACTACACACATTTTCATTAAACAAAGAAGCCGTATACCTCGTGTATGATACGCCCAATTTTGGATTTGTAATGGCATTAATGCTACTAATGTTCGAATCATAGTATTTGGCATTGATGGTATGGATTATTCTTTTCATATCGGGTCAAGTCCATACTTTGCGGAACAACTTTTTGACTAATCTTTTGATCAAAATCAATAACAAGTTTCGACAGGTCGTTGGAGCTTTTGCTAAGACCATCGAACAAGATCAAAATTAAATCTTTAATATTATCCTCAGCCATGTCCGTCTCGTTTTTTACTTCTTCAAGATTGTTCAAGGACATTACAATATCTCCGAACAAGGCATCCGATAAGGCGTTAAAGTCAGTTCCGGATTTGTCCATTAAAGTATCGTTGCCGGAGCAAGTAGAAAGTCCATACGTAAGGTTCATGATCCTTACGTATCCTGGTGATTGCTGTCTGGCATGATCCGACAATTTAGATGTATCGAACAACGACGCATTATATTTACAATATGGAAACATGATCATGAATGCTCCCATGCATGTAGCAGCAAATATAAACGACAAAAGAATGAGAGGAATGGAACAACATGTAGACACGTTCATAGCTTTTCTGCTATGTCTGTATGCGCAAATAGAGAATGATGAAAACAAAACACAAATAACAAAAAACATAATAGACAATAAGATGCCGAGGGACCAGCTCAACCCCTTTGATAACTTTTCAATGGTGTCTAAAAGTGATTCGGATTGAATGTACTTTAACGTTGAGATTGTTTCGTTTAATTGTTGCTCTGATCCCTCCAAATTACCAACCGTATTTCTAAGAGTGGTGTTGATTGCTTCGTGTGCTTTGCTTATTCTATATAGGACGTTATTTGTATGCTGTATGGCTTCACCCGAGAGCGATAACGTTCGGTTGAGATCGGTCTGGGCTTGATTTAACGTCTCTATAAATGGAACTGTAGGTATTAATGGCGGATCGAATAGATCTTGTACGTTAATGTCCTTTGTGTTGGACATCAATCCTACCATGTTCTGATTCAAAGACTGAATAGCGTATAAAACAGACTTTGTGTGCCCGAACACGTTTTCTTGTAAAGAAGTCATGTCCGCCTCGAACACATGTTCAGATTCCTTCAATAATGTCGCATTGTCCTGGGCAGTTCTACTTCTGGCCTCAAACTCTCTGAACATTGTACCCAAGCTTTTAATGCTAGGTCCGATTACTGCAAGTTTATCCCGACTAAAAGTAATCTCCTCCATGCCCTTCGCCACCGCAGTTGATGTTTTTGTGATTATTGTATGTGTTCCAAAAAAGAAAACCACTATCGTTAGGGCTCCTCCAATTGACAATAGGATGATTATGACCGCGAGTATTATGTACTTGAATGCTGTAGCGTGTTTTTTGTCAATCGAGTATGAATATCCTGAGGTAGATCCTCCGCAACATCCTGCCTTCCTACAACACCACCAAATAATCGAAACAAACAATGCCAGTACCCCACACAATACAACACCACCCATCATGAAACCAGTGAAATTCAAGAAATGCCGCCACGCACACATATCTACATTATCGGGGGCACTTCCACGAACAGAGAACGGACAGGTGAATGTCTGGTCCATGCTAGCAACGAGTGTGTTACAATTGATATTACAAAAATATGATAATTTCATGAAAGGCTCATTGAATATGTTGAGCAACTTTTGGATAGATTAAAGAATACTAAAATGATGTGGAACAATAGTATGATACAATGCTAGGCTACAGTGAGGACAAATTTATCCACCTGTCAGACTCGACCCAATATGTTCATATAAATTGGTATGAAAATAATGTAGAATAAAATAGACGAAAGGTTATTTATTAGATTCCAGGTTTATAGAGACCTCATCATCTTTGTTTGGCTGCATGATCTTTGGTCTTGGCTTTTTGAAACTTCTCTCCCTAACCACTGTTGGATTACAAACAGGTTCATCGTTGTTTGGTATTGATTGACGCTGTATTAACGGAGGAACAGGTGTGTTGATAATTGATGCTGGTGTGATAAACGAATTAGGTGTCAAAGTTGTTCTTTTCTGGGTTGTTGGTGTGACTTCATGTGATGTGTTGTTAACAGTGGGCGTTTCAATTGAAGAATACCTCTCCAGCTTGATTGGAATGGAGGTGATTGGACTAGGAGTGTTGCCTCTGTTTATAGGGCTTGGGGTCATAGTCAAACTTCTACCTCTTGGTGTTTGGTTTCTATCAAAGTATAATCGTAGAATACTGTTCTCACCTTCTAATCTGGACACACTTGATCTTAAAATTTCATTGTCTCTAGTTAGACTTCTTACTAGTTCTTCCTTTGTTATTAGATCCTTTTTCAACTTGTTCATTTCGCTTTGTACTTCTTTTTGATCTTGAGCTCCGTTACTTCTCTCTTCTAACATTCTCCTTAGCATTCTTATTTCCTGAATGTTATGTAAAATAGAGGGAGTGGAGACTAACTAATTTTGCTTCATCCAACGACTGAGTGTTTATCTTGTTCATTGAGGATGATCTGTTAGAATGACTTGACTTGAAAACAACTTGTCCCTCTACTATACTGTACGGAGTGTCGGATCTGTTCCTTTTCTTTATGTGTTTGTTACAATAGTTTTTTTGTTTTATGAGCGAAATATGCTTAGTACCCTTATCGGGTGTAAATCATTAATGACAAGTAGTACTCATTGCTACTAGGCCAGTGCTCATTTTTGTATTCTAATAAGTTTATAAGCAATTATCCCTCCATCTCACATACGCTTTAACATCTCCAAATTTGAGACTCTATTCCTTTGAGATCAGCTATTTTCATCAATTTTGTTGAATTACAAAAAAGCGTAGTCACAATCTTGATCCTGATGTTGAATATTATACGGATCTGGAAGGAAAGATCACTTATCAATTTTCAACATCAAAAAATACGACAACCCAAAGGAAACGTTTAATTACCCTTCGAACTCCACCTAATTTTAGAGGTCAACCCTAGTTAAGCCAATCGATTTATGTCTAGTGAAAAATAAAATATTTAAAACAAACAAGATATGAGTGATAGAGGAGGCAGAGGCGGCCGTGGAGGACGCGGCGGTGGAAGAGGAGGTGGAGATTCCGGTGCTAATCAATCAAGAGGTGGCTACGGAGCAGAAAGACCACAAAGTGGAGGCTATGGCGGCGATAGAGGTGGCTATGGCGGCGACAGAGGAGGTCGTGGAGGCTATGGTGGTGACAGAGGTGGCTACGGTGGTGACAGAGGTGGTCGTGGAGGCTACGGTGGCGACAGAGGTGGCTACGGTGGTGACAGAGGCGGCCGTGGTGGATATGGCGGTGACAGAGGCGGTGGACGCGGTGGTGGAAGAGGTGGAGGACGTGGAGGCTTTGGAGGCCCTCAAGTCGAATACCCCAAACCATACTCCAATGCCAAGATTGAAGTAGTTCTTGCCAAGGACTTGAAGGCACCATCCGTCGTAGAAGGAGAAGAATACGTCTCAAAGGGAAGACCAGGAACCGTTGGACAAAAGCTCAACGTGTTGACCAACTACTACCCAACTAAGCTACCCACCGGTGCCATCTACCAATACGCCGTCATCTTTGACACCAAGGACGTTAACAAGAGGTTGTGTAACGACGTTGTTGGAGAGATGTTCAAGGCAAATCAACCAGACAATCAATACGTTTACGACGGTCAAGAGCTATTGTTCTCGAGAAAGAAGTTTGAAGATTTCGCAAAGATTGTAGAGAGAGGAGACCACAGCTACGACGTCAGCATCAAATTCGTCAAGACATTATCCAGCGACAACATTGACAGCGCCGTTCTACAAGCGTTCAACTTGGTCTACAGATCAGCCTTGAGACACTTGAAGTTGACTCAAATCAACAGAAATTACTTCGACATGGACCTGAAGTTCACCGTCGGTGGCAGAGATCAAGTCGAAGTCGTGCCAGGTCAACAACAAACCATCTACAGGACCCAATTGGGTCTGTTGAGCAACAGAGACGTCGCGTGGAAGACCTTGAGAATCGAGAATTGCTTGCAGATCTTGAAGGGACTCGACCACTACTCTGGCAAGGAGCTCCAACGCAGATTCGAGGACGAAGTGTTGCACCGCATCATGTATTTGCCACACAACAAGCGCACCGCATTCATCACCGCAGTCAAGTGGGACATGTCTCCAAAGGACAAATTCGCACAGGGCGTATCCAACAAGATGATCAGCTACGTCGATTACTACAAGAGCACCTACAAGTTTGAAATCAAGGATCTATCCCAACCCATGTTCGAGAGCAAGAGAAAGAGCGGAAAGGTGGACTACTTTGTGCCAGAGATGTGCAACCCCACCGGCCTGACCGAATCCATGAGAAACAATCGCAACTTGATGAAGGACCTGAAGACCGCCACTGGTCTCGTCCCCAACGATCGCTTCAAGAGCATCGTCCACACGTTGAACAAGCAAGTCACCAACAAGGAGTTCACCGACAAGTTGGGCGCATGGGAGTATGGAATCGACCAACGCGCCATTCAAGTCGAGGCGAGAAGATTGCCAGCGGAGACCATTCTGCACGGAAAGGGAATGAAGAGCAAGGTGGACGACAATGCCGAATGGAACTTGATCAAGAAGAGCTTGTTCAGGACATCCAAGGCTGGAACAAGTGGGCTGTTGGTGTACCCACCCGAAGTCGAGATTGAGCGACGAGGACGACAACCACGAGATCAACAAGTTCTTGAGCACCTTGAAGAGGGTGAGCAAGCCGTTGGAGTTGGGCATTGCGGAGCCAGAGTTTTGCCCCACCGCTGGCTTCAACGCGAGAGACTACGAGAATGCACTAAGAGAATCGCTAAACGGCAAGACCTTCGCAGTGGTCATTTTGGCAGATAACAATGCCGATCGCTACAACATTGTCAAGAGAGTGTGCCAGGAGAAGGGAGTGTTGAGTCAATGCGCCACGTGGAACACCATCGAAGGCGACAACATGAGCAAGACCACCAAGATTGCCGTGCAAATTGCCACCAAGTTGGGAGGTGCGCCATGGAGCTTGGAGTACAACTTGAACACCACCATGATTGTTGGATTGGACGTTTATCACTCTGGAGAAATTGTCAACAGGAAAAAGTCCAGCATTGTTGGATTGTGCGCCAGCATGGGCGGAGATCAATCTCAATACTATAGCAAGGTGATCATCCAAGCACCTGGCAAGGAAATTGTGGAGGCCCTTGAGCCAGGCATAGAAGCTGCATTGGCTGCCTACAAGAAGGAGAGGAAGGTGTTCCCAGAGCACATTTTGTTCTTCCGTGACGGAGTGGGCGAAGGTCAAGTACAAGAGGTGTACCAAACGGAGATTCAAGCCGTGCGCAAGGCCATCAGAAGAGTCAGCCAGAGCACCAAGTTGTCTCATTTGGTCGTGTTGAAGAGAATCAATACCAGATTGGCCACTTTTGGAGGAAATGGCGAGCTCACCAATCCACCACCAGGTACCATTGTTGACGTCGGCATCACCAACCCCAACGCCATCGAGTTCTTCATGATTGCTCACCACGCCAATCAAGGAACTGCAACGCCCACCAAGTACCAATGTTTGGACAATGAGAGCGGATTCAGCACCGACGTCTTGCAGAGCATCACGTTCAAGTTGTGCCACAGTTACTACAATTGGTTCGGAGGCATCAGATGTCCAGCACCATGCCAATATGCACACAAGTTGGCCTTCTTGGTTGGACAAGCTGGACTCAAGGAGGAGACCAAGTTGAACGGATTCTTGCACTATTTGTAATTCGAATAAATGATTGTTTAATGTATTCTTGATTCTCTCTTTTATGCTCCTTGTCTCTCTCATCAAATTGTTTAGAGACCTAGTTTACGTAAAAATGAGGCTTGAGCGAGTCGAACGCCCGACCTGCTGATCTGGAGTCAGATGCTCTACCAATGCTCTAATAAATCTGAGCTAAAGCCCCTTTTAGTTCTCATCAAAAAAGAATGAATAAAAAAAACTGCTATTCTTGAACAAAGTTGTAATTTATTGTGCAAAATTAATAATACAATCCTTTATCTACTTCCTTCTGCGTGGAGCACGTCTTGTGTTGGAGCTTCTGTTACTTGGACGTCTAGCATTGTTGTTGGAGCGTCTGGCATTGTTGTTGGAGCGTCTGGCATTGTTGTTGGAGCGTCTAGCATTATTGGAGCGACTGGCATTGTTTGACCTTCTGTTGTTGGAACGACCGCTGCTACGTCTGGCGTTGTTAGATCTTCTGTTGTTGGAACGTCTAGCATTGTTTGATCTTCTGTTGTTGGAGCGTCTGTTGTTGGAGCGTCTGTTGTTTGAACGTCTGTTGTTTGAACGTCTGTTGTTTGAACGTCTGTTGTTTGAACGTCTGTTGTTTGAACGTCTGTTGTTTGAACGTCTGTTGTTTGAACGTCTGTTGTTTGATCTTCTGTTGTTTGATCTTCTGTTGTTTGATCTTCTGTTACTACGTCTGTTGCTTCTGCCTCTGTTGTTGCGTCTGTTATTTGATCTTCTGCCGTTGGAGCGTCTGCTGTTACTACGTCTGTTGGAGCGTCTGTTATTTGAACGTCTGTTGCTTCTGCCTCTGTTGTTGCGTCTGCTGCTTCTGTTGTTTGAACGTCTGCTGCTGCGTCCGGAACGTCTGCTTCTGTTGCTACGTCTGCTGCTTGAGCGTCTGTTACTACGTCCATTTCTGCTGCTGCGTCCGGAACGTCTGCTTCTGTTGTTGCGTCCACTTCTGCTACTACGTCTGTTGTTGCGTCTACTGCTACGTCCACTTCTGCTGCTACGTCCGGAACGTCTGCTTCTGCCGTTACGTCTGCTGCTTGAGCGTCTGTTACTACGTCCACTTCTGCTGCTGCGTCTGCTGCTTGATCGTCTGTTGCTACGTCCACTTCTGCCGTTGCGTCCGGAACGTCTGTTGTTTGAGCGACCACCTCTGTTGCTACGTCCGTTTCTACGTCCATTTCTTCCACCGCGCCTGTTGTTGCGGTATCCGAAGCCGGTTCTTCCACTTACGCGGTATTGACGACGATTGTTTGTCTTTGGCTTAGGCTTTGGCTTTCCATAACGAGAATCCTTGTAACGTCCGTGGGTTCCCTTAACACCACTGATAATGTCACCAAATGAACTTCCGATTCCCTTAAGGTCGCGGTTCTTGATACCTTCGTAAAGTCCAAGCCCACCAGAACCGATACCAGCAACACTTGCGACACCTTCTAGATATCTGTGACCTTCAAGACCACCAATACCTCCAAGGATGGCGGCAGCGCCGGCAAGACCCTTCTCTGTCTTTGTCTTTCCATTCTTGATGGCATCAATAGTGTTTAAGGTGGTCTCACCAAGTTTGGCACCTGCTCTAAGAGCGATTCCTGCCTTTCCTGGGAGGGCAATGTCTGCAATACCTCCAAGAGCACCACTGGCATCTTTGTGTTGAATACCCTCAGCAATCTTTGCAATACCTACACCGGCTTGTGCTACTTTAGCAGCAACACCAATGGTGGTTCCTACACCGAAGGCAGGGATTTGTGAGGCAATACCAGTTGCTAAATCAACCCATTGCTTGTTCTTCCCCTTTTGGATCAAGTCCTTGACGACATCGACACCTCCGAAAATTGTTGCGCGCTTAATGGCTCTTGTGAATGCATTCTTATCGAAAGCTTTGTCGGCCTTATTCCATCCATCCTTGATTGCTGAACCTGCTTTTTGGAATCCCTTCTTCATCTTCTTGAAGATGTTTTCTCTTGCTCTTGCGTTGGTGATGGACAATGAGTCTGAAAGGGCTTCAGAGTACTCTCTTACTGTAGCAACTTCATGACGACTTAGTTTACGGGTAACTTTGTTGGCACCATGTAAACTTGTCACGGGTGTGGCAAGCATGATTACAAGCACCAAGGCAAGGAGGCAAAGGAAGTAGCCTCTCATGGTTTTTTGAAAGTAGTACTGTTGATTGACGAGAAAGTTAAAAAGTTGTAGACAGTGTCTTGTACATAACGAGTTTATGAAGTCCGGAACTCCGAGATAACTCTTAATTGGTCACTACAGGTTGGCATAAAAGGTGACCCAACCCGCAAAAATTGACAGTACGACAATCAAACACCCGCAGTTTCGGTTTTAAACGTTGGGACAAGTCAATTTTTCACCATTCCGTTGATTTCATGACATTGATTTACGAACTCCTTATTCACAGTGAATGAATAACAAAGAACAGTCAGTTTAAATTCAACCAAGTCTAGATAAGAGATGCTTTATTCATACAATTTAGTCTTAGTGTTTGACAAACTTGTCACTCTCAAGGTTTATTTTCATCTTTCAATTTTTCTCAAGGATCTCTTCATAGTGAAGGTTGATTTTGGTACTTGTAGAGTGAGACTCGGCACATACGGCAACCATCAATTCCTCCCATTGCGCCATCCCATTGAATTAAATCTCATTCTTAAAAATTTTGATCAAATCAAGAATGGCATATATCAACCAAATATCAAAGTGAAGTATGCATTATGATTGTGTGTAGATAATGATTTGGGATCCCATCAGTTTACTTTGTTTTTCGACTGCTCTAAGTTGTTACCATTCATTGCTTGTATAAATGTTATATTACTTGGAATGTATTGTTATATTCATAGCCGAAGCATACATTATTCCGACACCTATATTAATGCTCCTAACAATATGTGTATGATTTTTTCAACTTGATTGTTTCCAATAGTTTGGCTTCTTTGCTGTTCGTTGTAATTGTTACATTCTGACCAAGAAGGTAAACAGATGTTTTAGCACGTAAGGTGTAGAGAATTGTCTATTAGTTTATATCCTCGAAACCGGGAAGAAAGGCAACATCTTCTTATGACTCGGTTAATATTTCTGAAAGTGTGCTACGGCCACATGCTTGTGTGAATTTCGACTACCGTTTAATGTGGTCTTGTTCAAAAGTGGTCTTTAGATTCAAACTGGAGAAGTCGTCGAGATTTGGCCTCTGTTTCTAAATGGGTTAATCTAACAATACCCGTTCGGCCGATGAGTCACATTGGTAGGCGCGGGACAACGTCCGTAGAAAATAAAAATCAAACAAGATAAAAACAACCACAACACCACAACAACACCAACACAATATGGAGGCCTACATACACGACAAAGCCAACATGGAAATCGAATCACAAGAAACTAGTATGGATTTCAGGATTGTCGATCCTGTCCAAATAACACAAAACCAACAACAACTCAGAACAAAAGACTTTAGTTTTCAGAACCTTAAGCCCTACAACCTTCACCCGCTTACAGATTCTCTTTTCATCGAGGTTACTGCTGTCGAAACAACAAAGATAGCCGTAAGAGAAGTCATCGGTAGAACAGAAGACAATTCAATAATCATGAGAGTTACAAGAGGTGTATTGAAGAAATATAAGCGTCAAGTGTTTATGCTATGTGTGAATGGAAAGCAATTGCTTGCTCAAGCGCATAGAGGGAGCATCAAAAAGCCGAGGAAGTTGCACTTTAGGATAGATTAGAAAAACTTCTGTAATTGTACATAAATAAAAATAGATATAATTTATTATGGTAAATAACTCAAAAATGGTATCAATCAAATTGTCTCCGACGGAGCTAGCTCTAGTTGGAAGATTCCGTAAAGTTTACGCCCGTACCTCAAAAAGATGCTGCGGGCTATTAAGAATCGATTCTGTTTGGGCGGTATGTCTGGTTCAATTTGTCAAACGTCATAAGTATATTGTTTGTTGGGTATTAATGCCCCTCAATCTGTTCTTTTATGAGCATTCGAAGTTTTGTATAATTTCTACAACGTCCACTCAAAAATGATAATCGAAACAATGTCTCATTTGGGCATCATTTACATAATTGTCGGAAGGTAAAGTATTATATGTTGAAGAACATGAGTAAGAATATTACATATAGTTGCATATCACATGCTAAGCTAAAATTTATTGAGACATAACCAATGTATAACCATTCCCTGGTCACTGTAACAATACTCACAAGGTTTAGTAAACATTGTATTCCGTGGAGTTAGTACTGGTGCTTCCGCGGACTCCACAGTGCAACTAGAAGTTCTTAGTCGCTTAATTTTTTGTAAGCAGAGCAGTCGAGTTAAAAAAACATCCCCAATGGAACAACACCCTACCGATGTTATATTTCGGAATAGGTATCTCAGCCTCATAGCAGCACTTTTTGTAATGGTATCATCGGGTACTAAAGACGTCTTCCCGGTGTACAGTAATTCAATGATGAAGGTAAGTCGAATTTCTTGAATGTTCGTAACAACTATCAAGGCTTTGGATTTTGATTTATATAAAATTCAGACCCTAGGAACAGCACTCAACGTTGGTACGTTAATTGGTTTACTCCCTGCCTTCGTTTATGATTTTACTAACGGTCGCATAACCTTGATTATATCGGCTTGTGCGAACTTCTTTGGATATTTTATGATATATTGTGCATTGAAAAACTGGATAACCTTCACAAGACATTATATATTTATTGCATTTTGTGGTTTTATTATTGGCAACGCTTCTGCTGGAGGTTTTTTGGCTTGTCTTGGAGACAATATTAAAAACTTTGGACAGGGTACTCGAGGTAAAATTATTGGTATCCTTGTTGCCTGCTTCGCACTCAGCAGTATTATATACGGTCTATTCTTTTCTTATGTTTTTCCTGACGACCAAAACAAAGAAAATTTAAATCACTTTATTTTGTTTACAGCCCTGTCCGTTACTGCGTGCTACGCCATAGGTGTCATATTCATATCTCAAAAGCAGTCGAGTGTTAAGATTAATAATATTTCTTTAAAAATAAACGATGGTGAGGGTGCTGAACTTGGTGATGAAACACCTCTTGTTGATAAGTCCGATAAGCAGACTTTCGAAGAGTTTGACCAAAATCCACTAAAAATGATTCAATCTTTGGATTTTTATATTTTTTCTATGCTTGTTGCTTCTGGAATAGGCTCCCTCACAACTGTGATGAATAACATTGCTCAAATGGTGTCAGCATACCCTCATGATTTGCGTGGTAAGGATCCTCAATTGATCCATGTAATAATCTTTTCCGTGACAAACTTCTTGAGTAGATTATTGACGGGCTTCATCACAGACGCAACCAGGAGGTATATTAGTAGACCTACTTGGATTGTTGCTATTTGTTTTTTGATATGCTTTTCTCAAATATTTACTGCCTTGAACTATTACTACTGGATGCTGTATGTTTCTGCAGTTATCACAGGTACATTATGCGGTGCGCTTTGGTCAATATGTCCCGCTTTTATTAGTGACAAGTGGGGGAAGAAATATTTTGGTATCAATCATGAAATTGCTCTGATTGGCGCTGCAATAGTTACCTACCTCATGTCTACATACACAATGAGTAGAGTTTACGGGGAACATATAGATTCTGAAGATGGTAAAACATGCACTCAGGGAGTTCACTGCTACCAACTGGCATTGTTGATCAATGCATCGATAACCTTCCTCACCACATGTATCGGTGTTTTGCTTATAAAGAGGAACAAAAAATTATATGAGGACTTGTTAACTGAAGATCAATAAAACACAATCTTTGTAAAGTACATTTTATTTTGGAAGAGGGATTCCTCTCTCGCGATATTCTTGTTCAAAACACTCCTTCAAAGCAATGCACGCATCTTCCATATTTTCGGCAGTCTCTATTGAAAAACTAGCCCTAGCATACGGCCCTGGTTTATATAATGGATCAAAGGCTTGACCAGGTACAAACAAAACCTAGGCGATTATTAATGAAACATGTATATGCTTACCCTTTTCAGTTTGGTCTTCTCTTCTATGAACTTTTTGCTATCCTCAATGTTATTGAACTTCATCCACAAAAACATTCCTGCAGTTGGTACGGAATATGTTACATACTGACTCAAGTGCTTGTCTATTATTTTTACGAACAAATCTCTTTGTTTTCTGTAAAGACTCTGTATGAGGTCCACATGATTTTCAAGACCTATAAATGTTTAAACAAGTCGAAAAAAGTATAAACGTACCTTTAACACCCCACACCGTTCCAAGTAGCTTACTAACAGTCTTTTGGCTCAACCCACTCGTGTGAAGAGAGTTGGTTTGCATGTGGAGATGTATCCTCTCCACAAGCTCCTTGTGGCCAGTCACCCAACCAATTCTCAACCCGCTACTTAAAACTTTGCTCAAGGAATCAAACCTTAGTACTCTTCCATCCAAATCCATTGACAAGAATGACACGTCTACGAATGAAAATATATGAAAAAATAAACAGAAAATACGAACCTGAAGAAAGTGGTACATTCTGCTGCCTAACTTCCAGGTTGAGATAAAAGTACGGGTCGTCTTCAAGAATGAGGAAATCATATCGTGTGGCGAGTTCATAAATCTTTTTCTTTCTGTCAATGGTCAAAGTAGCACCAGATGGGTTTTGACCAGTTGGAACACAGTATAAAAATTTTATCTTTTTGGTGGGATTTTTAGCGTAGTGCCCCTTGATAATGTCCTCTAATAGTTCGGGTATAATTCCATTGGCATCTATTGGAGTAGTAATAATGTTTGGCTCTAACGGAGTTAACGCTGCAAGAGCACCAGTATAGCAAGCTATCAAGCTGTTGAGTTTTGTACAATATAGGCAATAACTCACGAGTTTCAACAATTATGGTGTCACCTTGCCCACTATTCAACAACATTTCGAAAGATTTACTTAATGCATCCTGTGAACCAGTTGTAACGGTGACATCCCAATCGCTGTATTTAGGTTCGTGCTTTAACAGCTACAACTGTAAGAGTAAAAATATTGATAAGTTCATGCCTGGTGTGAGTGGATGAATTCAAGAAGTGGTTGTATTCCCTCAGTGTTTGAGTATTGGAACGCATAGTTTAAATCTTGTTCCTCTATGTTGAACTGAGTGCCATCTTTTAATTTGAAAGTGATTTTTTCGAATGGAAACCCTTCAGGATTTGGTAAGCCACCAGCAAACTTGAACATTCCGGGAGACCTTAGAAGATATCTTATTGGTGATGGTTCACGTAAAGTGCTGACTCGAGACAGGAACGAAGAGAATTTCACCATTTTCACACCAATCCGTTACAAATCTGATTTACAATATTCAAATCCCAAATTGACACTCAATCAAAAACAAAAATTTTATTACATCACAATCACATTGCATAGTTTTGTGTGCATCTCAATATAGGTGGCGACGTAGTCTGCCTCCTCTCCGTCAATACTCACAAATGATCCCTTGTCGAATGGAACAAGCTTGAAGCATTGAGTCTTTCCTGTTACCATGTGATCGTCGTACATCTTCTTTTCATTGAACTTCAAGTCAATGAATTTTGTAATAAACTCAACCCTAGATGCTTTTTCTTTTGGAACCCAGATCAAATCCATGTATTCACTGTTAGAGTAAGCAGTAGGTGCTAGTGGATAATTAGCGGCGATATGAGAGACGTTACAAGATTGAACGGCGAAGAATTCGCTGTCCACTCTAACAAATTCTTTATTCCTTGGGTCGACGCCCGTTACATTTTCAACGAATCCTCTCTTTGATGTCAAGAAGCACTCTGGATAGAACTTTGAGAGCAATGGAAGCTTGGGACCGTCAGGATCTTCCTCGCATGGAGTGTTCTTGAACCCAGTGTAGTCACCCTTAATAATGTCTCTGAAGAGATTGGTACGTTCTTGTCTGTGCTCAAACTTCATGTGATTGGCATTGTTGGGATCGTCAAGATCAATTGGAGTGTCCATGTCAAAGTTAACAAATGAAAGTTCCGCACGATACGTTGGCATCTCTATAATCTCCTTGGTGGCACCGATCATGTTTCTGACGCTGGCAACGTTGAACTTTCTAATGATTTCAGTTTTATCTACGAGAGAGCGTTAGGTGTGGAGCGAAGGCGATTGTACTTACGCGTTACGTTTGCCAAGAAACCAAACATGACCGTCAAGAATGAGTAAATCCTAACGCCCCCCGGTTGAACGACGCTACATACGTCCAAAGGTCTTTGATAACCTCTCACCAGGGCGAAGGCACTTCTCTCCAGAGCATGGTCGCTGCCATAAAAACTGCTCGCCAATGCATTACTGGTGCCGCATGGGATGGGACAGATTGGAATCTTGCTTGCATTCCTCCAGTCGGGTCTCTCCAAAAGACCGGTGAGGCCTTCATGACTGCAGCCATCTCCACCGCAACATCCGATGGCGTCCCAGTCGGCAACGTTGACTTGTTGACAAATCTTTGTCGCATGACCTGCGTATTCTGTGTAAATCGTGGTGTAATTAATGTCACCTGCTGCTTGACTATCGTCTAGAATGGGCTTCACCGCCTCTTCGAATTGTTTGCGACCCTTGCGACCTCCGGATAGTGGATTCACAATGACCAAAATTCTGCGACATGGTAACTTTTCAATGGGTAGTTCCAAGTCATATACGAATTGGATGATTGTTGAAATCCATTTGGTAGCTTCTACAGAGTCTTTGGCTGTGAAATGGAACACTGTTCTTTTGTAGACGTCGAGCAGCGCGTGTACAAAGAACTTTGCAGGGTCCTCTGGATCTCTTCTTGTGCAATAAATGTCTTTTTTGAGGCTGATGGTTGAATGTTCTTTTTTGGTTCGGTTGATTCTCAAGTATGTTTTGGTGAGCTGTACGTGGACATCTTCGCGTAGGTAGTTAAGAGTAGACTCTAATTCAACTGGGTCATGTAATTCGTCGCCTACTTTTGATTCTAATTCGTCTAACATGTGCCACTTGTTGGCACGTATTAGTCCCCACTTTAGCTTGTGTGATATAGACTCATGATCTATATTGGAGTGCTCATCGTTCTCTGGATTTGACATTATTGTGTTTGTCCTGATTTTCAACGTTGTTGTCTATTTATAACATTTAAAAATAAAAGCGACGTAGTTGATAGTAAGAGATCCAATTATGGACATTTTGTTGTGTGAATCGGAGTTCTGTATTCAACGTCCTGTTGGACTTTAGTTTGAAGATGTTGACCCTTTTGTACCCACCAAAAAACATCGAAACACAGAGTTCTTCCGTACCACTGTTGAACCTTCCAACCCATGATGAATCCTCCCATGCAAAATATACTTGGAGTGTCATAAAACGGTGTTTGTAGTTAATGTTTTGTCAAAGACACTATTAATATATCCTCAAGGATTTACCTTGAAATCAAGCTTTATTCCAATTTTCAATTCCAACCACAAAAATGACCACAACCAACAAAGATAAATCTTCAATATCATTCAGAGTCAGCAACGGGAGCAGTGCACGTTTAGATATAATATTTATTGTATTTAAATAAAAGTTTATTGTTCTAATGAATCCAATCTCTGCCTCAAGTTTGCATTCTCCTGCCTCAATTCTTGTACCTGCCTCAATTCTTGTACCTGTTGCCTCAATTCTTGGACCTGCCTCGCCAACTGACCGATAACTATGAGGCATTGCGAATGGTCAACACCTGAAGGGATGAAGGATACATTCGAGCTTCTTGCAACAACCGTGTTAACCTCTTGAAATGGCATTTCCATTAGGTTGTTTTCAGGATTTACTAAGTTTGATATTTGAAGCGTTGGAAGTCTTGTTGTATCAAACTCAACCTGAGAAGATGCGACGATGTTGCTGTTGCTTCGGGTGCTCCTTCTGACATTCGGACTGACGTTGCCTCGTCCTCTGGTGCCTCTTCTGATGCCTCGGGCTTGGAGTTGGGAAGTAGCTGATGCTGGATAATGGGCAGTCATGTACCTCTCCGAACTCATTCTGTCAGTAGGAAGCTCCGCGCTGGTCCAGGCATAACCATTATGTACATGGTATCGTCTGTTGAATCTTGCAACACCAATATAATAATCGTCTAAACGTATTGCGCTTTGAGAACAGTCGAATTCTATCATCATTGCCAGATCACCGGAAGGAATGGCTACATATGTGATACCATTCGTATCCCAAGAATGAAAGTGCACCATCCGACCATCTCTAGAGCAGTGGAGGACCAAAGAATCTAGGAAAAGTTGATAATTTCCCATCACATATTGTATGATGGAACATACGATTGGACTTCCCTGGACCAAGTTTCCTACCTCTTGGCTATGCTGCACATCTGTACTCGGAGCAATATTTGCTGAGATGGCGGACGTGCCCTGTATCGATGATGAGTGCTGATGTTGCACGCTTGATGGCTGCGACACAGGGTTATTTACATTATGTCAACTACTCTTCACCGCTCGGGTAAGATAAGCAATCTGCCTTTCTGCTTGTCTTTGATTGCGCGTAATCGAGTCAGCAGATGGCACATAAAAGGCGAAGGAGATTTGAGCATCAGGAGTTAGGAACTCATTCCTACCGAACGGATCGGATAGTTGTTGGTCGTCGAAGCAGAAGTAAGATTCCTCGCCTGCCCTGAAATAAGAAATAATATGTCCCATTCCTCCTGCACGACCTGTGCGCAGAATGAAACTATGCAGCAGGTATTCTTGATGTTCACCATCCAAATCCAATTCAATAGCATCTACAAGGGTAACCCTAACACCTGCAACCATTAGAAATGGTCTGTGGGACCTTAAGCTGGAACTAGCCACTGGAGCAGATAAAAGTAAAGTGTTTGGGTCCCCGTAAGTAGTCCCATAGGCCTGCCCTATCAATTTCACAAAAGTAACCTGATCATTTAACCCTTGTCCTTGGTTTGTAGTGGCGATCCTATGGTGGAATAGTGCGATGATCTGTTGCAGTTGGTGGTCAAGCTCCTGAGTACTAGATGTGCTCATGATTCGCATCATGTTCGACAACTCATGTTGAATGATTGTTCTCATTTGATTTTGATGGTGACACTTGACAAGTCAACCGTCAAATCAAAACTTAGGATTGTACAATTTTATTCGCTGGCAAAAGTCAACCAAATTTTAATAAATTTTTGTGTAAATGAACGAAGAGACGAGGAAGTACATTGAGGCCGCTAAAAGGTTTTTAGATTAGGTGCACCCAATAATCCTCTTTATAGGCCTTTTGGTTTTAGAGAATACAGCACTCTTTACGGACAAAGGATTTTTGAGGATTTAATAGGGAAAAGAAGATTCTTCAGCCCAGAATTGAGCAAATTGTCCCTCCTCGCTGAAGTATTCCAACACTTTGCGAATACTAACGAATCAAACATGAAGAAATGCACTATTAAAGAAATTTTGGCTTATAAAGATGGTGCACCACAATATCACAGATACTATCACCATAACATTCCATATTTGGCAACTGTATTTCTATTTCGTTCATTTAGACACGCTGTGAACATCAAACTCAACAACAATGGTTTCCAGTATGTTCCTATGAATAGAGAAAAGATGCCCCCAAGACATGATTGTGATGGTTGGATTCTGTTAGAGGAAGACGATAAGAAGGATTTGTTACCAATACTTACTATATTGAATACTGCCTCTAGTGGTGCTTATCGTTTTGGGTCTTGTTTTTATAATTATGATGAGAGTAGATTAGATGTTAAGTTTGTATCCACAAAGTCCGAGTATAAAAACGTGGTCGTTACCTTTGAAAACGGATATCCATGGTATGACGATGAAGAGGAATTCAACTAATGAAATCAAATACCTTACATCGCATGTTTTCTATTTATCCCCCACTCACTAGCATTCTCCATGCAATAATACAACCAATCTGATCTTCCACAAACCCCTTTCTTATATAAATTTTGTAGTTGTTCGACCTTTGAATGTTTGAGGTTGGGATCGTCATAGGTCTGTTGGTTAATGATATTATTAGTTGTTTTGAGTAATATTGTTTATCAATATTCACGATTTCATTATAATTTTGTTCATTTGAGAGGATAGAGCAAGAAAGAGTCTGGCTCATCATCACTTTTGTTGAATTAATTTTCATAACACAACTCAGCCATCTTTTTGATACATTTACATGCAAGAAAAGCGTCATCCATTATAGTAAAGAAATTCAACAATAAAAAAGGTGTACTTGTCAAGACATTAAGGTTAAGCAAAGTGGATTGTGCGGAATTTATCCAATATATAAAAGAGAACCCAAATGATAATGACACAGTGGTCTCGCAAGCTGTCAGAAGATCCCGCACGGTTGTGCGTAATGCCAGAAAATATTTAGAAGGACTGGAGTTACCAAACTTAGGACGGCCAAAGCTACAAGCATTCAAACAATCCAATAGTGTTAGATTATATATGGTCACTAACAAAAGCACTCCCAACAAAAACACATGATTGGTTTTGTGAGCGAATACAAAAACGATTCAACTTCAACATCTCTGAGTCCTATGTCGCCTATTTACGAGCAAAAGTATTAAATATTGTTCGCAAGCGAGCATGATGCATTGCCTTGAAAAGACAAACAAAGCGTGTTAAAGAGCTCTTTGTCACATGTTCAGGCAACTTGTTAGAAACTCTTCATATAGCTTCTCGCCTTTCTTTCCAAATGTTTCGTTTAGGTTCATCGACATCAAATCACAAACAACAGAATAATCTTTTTTTTAGCCCATTTGTGTTTAAAGCACGTTGATAAAGGTAAATGATTCCCTACTTCCAAATCTATCCTGTTCTAGTACATCCTGTCTTGATGTGTTATGTTACTAAATGTATCTTAACAATCGATGGTCGATGTCGGCGTAGCGGACAGCTACCTGAGTGCAGGGCCTGTCCCTGCTATTAAATTTGGTTCGGCTATCCATTTAATGTCAGTACCTATGTTTATTATTGTGTATGAATCTAATAATTATTAATGGAGGTAGTCGTGGTATGGACTTCCAGTGATTGAATCACCCATTATTGAAAAAAAAGTAATCGTTGTTTGTGGAGGTAGACTATTTATTAATGCCTTCCAGTGATTGTTGTGTCACCCATGATTATACTCTAATGGAGGTAGTCGTGGTATAGACTTCCAGTGAACACTAACTGCAAACTGTACACGTGTACCATGAGGTCAACTTGATCCCCTTTTACAATCTTTTGTTTTTTGAGCACTTTCGTCACTCTTTGGGTAAGGCGCACTGGAAGACGGGGGACGACGGAGGAAAAAATGTTGTCGCAAGTGCCTTGAATATTTTGGGCATTGCTTAGGGTAATTTTGTTATAATCAGCTAAAACCTTTTACATCCAGAAAACAGCACTACCGTTTCAATTTGAAACCTTTTTTTATATAAAAATATAAAAGTCAAGTCTCTATATTTCGGTATAATAATTTTTAAAGTTTTCTGTTTTATTAGACTTGTTGTAATTAATCACTTAATCTGATTATTTGGATTAATCGGATTAATCAGATTAATCTCTGGATTATGATTATTTGGATTAATCTCTGGATTATAATTATTTGGATTAATCTAGATTATGATTCTTTGGATTATTCAGATTACTAATTAACAAGTTTATTTGTTTTTCCAGTTTTTGGCAACAAGTTCTTTCAATCGCTCTCTTCTCTCAAACAACTCTAATTGCTCTGGTGTCATGTTATCAATATCTTCAAAAACATCTTGCAGAGATCGAGGATTTAAAAGTGATGACTTTGGTATTGACAAAGGTTCTAATGAAGATGGCTTTGATGCACAATCAAGTGTAGGCAATAATACAGGAGCAGCAGAATTAGCAGCTTCTGATAGAAGATCAAAGGGTGTGCTTTTCTTGACAGGTTCCTTGATTCTACCAGATAGAGCTTTTAACATCACTTCTCTTCGAGCATTTGGTGATAAAGGTTTAGTTGTTTGCTCAAGTTGCAAATGATGACCAGAGCCTGGAAACAAAGTTAATTGTTCTGTTTTTTTGTTGTCCTCTGCTCCTCCAACAATCTCATATGTTTCGTCATCAGGTACATCAAAGCTCTCTTGGCTATAATTAGCCTGTTGCTGTTCATCCTGGATGTGTTGAAGCTGTTCAACTCTCTGGCACTCTTTTTCCTGTTCTTGTTTTCTATACTTGCTTGTAGCTTTGTATAGAATAGATGATATGTTATCCATAGTGTTTATATATTCATCAACGTCATTAGAGCTATTTTTTGGTGATGCATTAAAATTATCATCATATTCAAAGAAGTCAGCTCCACCAATTATATTGTCATCATCCTCATAATCATCCTCTTCATCAGATGAGAGAATGACACTTGAAGCACAGTGCTTTGCATGCACTTTCGGACTTGAAAATGGTGATGGACTTGGTATTGATACACTATTTGAAGAAGAAGATGCTTTTGTTGGGGTGACAAATGGTTGTCTTTCAACAATAGGTGTTGTACCCTTTTTCTTGAGTTTGGCCAATTCTTTTCTTTCTTGAAGAGCCTTTGACAACTCTGACTCAGTATCCGATAAACTAAAAAGTGCTTGAGATTGAGTCATATCAACAAGAGGCGTTGCAGTTTTCTTTTTATTTTTTTTGTGGGCCCTCCTTGATCTCTCATCCTCTCCACTTGATGAACTGTCATCACTTGAGCGAGTGTTCTTCTTCATTCGCTTCTTCTTTGGTGGGATGGTAGCCTCTTCTCCATCTCTATCCTCGTTATCACTTTTGATAAAGAAGTCTGATCCATTTTCATACATGTTATCAAATAATTTCTTCAAGTTACCAATATTGTTTGTAATGTACCTTGCATCCATCGTTTTGACAAGATCAATATTGTCAAAATCCTCAGACCCACGAATGTAAAGTTGCTTCTTGTTGATCATACTTGATATTTTGTTTTGGATTTTCTTTTTCTCTTCATCCTCAAGAAACACCAGCTGGATTGCATCAATATTGCGGACACCATTGTAGTTCCACATAAATGCTATTTGCTGCATTTCTTTTAATGACCATAACTTTGCATTATCTTTGCTTTTACCTCGAGCCATCTTGTGTGAAATGATTTGCGTTCTTTTTTACAATATTTGAGAGATGGCAAATGCAGACGATGTGTGCGATGAGTTCTCAAAGATTTTTCGATCAAGAAGCAAGAGAGTGTTCAAGGAAAACCTGGGTGTAACAGTTGATTTATTAGTGTTGCTATTAACTCCTCTAATAGTGCATGGTGTCACTATAAATGATATGATTATTACCCTACATTTTTTGAAGCAATATCCCCTACAGCAAACAGCCTTTGCTTTATTTCGTGTCTCTGGTGTAGAGTATAACAAGATCATCCGACACACTATGAAAGCAATAGTCAATGTATTTGGACCAAGAGAATTTGACTGGAGGAGACGATACCAACAAGCTCACCCTACTGGCTTTTTCCATAAGGTTTATGTTGTTGTAGATGCAACAGAGTGCAATATTCAAAGACCTTTTGATGTTCATATTCAAGAGGTGTATTACTCTGGTAAGAAGAAGAGGCATACATTAAAATATCACGTGGTATGTAATATAAGTGACGGACGGATAATTGACGTTCATGGGCCATTTTTAGGGCGCAATCACGATATTACTTTGGCGCGTTCATGGTTTGAGATGAAAAATATACAACTTGACCAAGGAGAATTGATCCTTGGTGATAAAGGCTATATTGGACTTGAGAACTGTCTTACACCAATTCGAAGGAAAAATGGTGGTTTGACTCAAGTTCACACCAATTATAACCAAGTACTTGGTTCAGTAAGAATTGTTGTTGAACAAGCAATTGCCCGAATAAAGAAGTTTGGATGTCTTCGTCAAACATGGAGAAATGATCGTAGTGCCCATCCATTTGCCTTTTATACATGCGCTATCATTGCTTCGTTGGAAATGAGAGATTCTCCAGTGACAACAGCGGTAAATAAATTTTTACTTCTTTAATAAAAATCTSCT
>JAOPGA020001733.1:0-12152 GCA_026419775.2 Acrasis kona | reverse complement strand
CAAACATTAACTTCCACTCCCACATTTACACATACAACTGCCACAACACAAACTCTCACATCAGCCCCCACACTTACTGCAACCAGTACATTTACATCCACGTTAACACCGACTATAACAACAAGCAGTTCTCACTCTCTTTCTCCAACTCCCACACCAACGCAATATATCGTAGCACTCAGTCCTACTTCCGCTGCAACATCTACACCTACTTCCACACCTATCTATGTTACATCTGAGGTATCTACTATTGTGCCTCATGCTACTACTTCTGCACCTTCATTTATAAACACTGGATCTCTCACCTCTATTTCTGATGTCGTAGCATTATTCTCGGGTAGTAATTCAGCAGTATCAAGTAGCGAGAGACCAATTGTTGATGTATTCATGTCAGATAATAACCAGTCTGTAGTTCAAGTCTCATCTGTTTTCGCACCTGGTATCAAATCAAGAAGATCACTCACTAGCACCATCCAAATATTAAATGCTACAGCTCTTACATCTACTTTTCAAATCAGTAGCAGTTCATCAGATATAAATCCTGTAGAACTATGGATTGCAACAGATCGTTTAAACTTTATTAGAGTCACTTTCTTCTATAGTGCGATTCCTTATGTTTATTTTACATTCTCTCAAAATTCACAAGAGTATTCTGCAGGAATGCAATACCCTATTGAATTACAAACAAATTATACCATCAATGCTACTGTTTTTTCTAACACCCTTAGTGTCAGCATCTTAGGTAAAAATGATACTATTAATAATATTGCTGTGCCTTATCCTTCTTGGTTTTCATATAAAAACTTCAGGAGCAACAAGGCTTCTTTAGTATTGTCACAAAGTAATTTTTTAATCAGCACAACGGAAGTTGTCAAGCGTAACATTAAATCCACAAATGACAGTGCTAGTGTATCAGTATTTTATGTTGGGTTACTTTCTAGAAATAGTGAAGAATCTACTACAACTTTCACTTCAAGTGATGGTTTTTATGCTGTATCAAATCTTGTTATTGCTGGTGTTATAGTTATTATATTAGTATTGGCAGTTATATTCTTATGTATTCTTGCTATTATCGTTGTGGTAATATTCAAGAACAGGCGAAAGATATCACCCGAACTAGAAGAAAAATATGTTGTGAAGTCATTAGGATAATAAAATATGTTTGTCACAAATATTTAAGCTTATTTCGCATGAGAGCAGGTGAAATTGTGAGCCCGCAGCCGTGTGTTCTTACACTTAAAAACACTTATCGCAAACGCATGCTCACTTCAGTCATACTTGTACTATTATTATAAATAAACATTACGAGCTGAAAGCCGTAGCATTTTGTAAATTGAATTAGTATTATAAGGTTTACTTGTTTGACCAACTTTTAAATGCCCTTGGGTTGGTCTTCGCTCAGAACTCTCATATCAAGAGTTGCTTATTTGAAATGATGAAGGGATATCTGTCTAGCATGCAATTAACAGTCAGCGCCTTAAAACAATAGATTGATTCTCAAATAAACTCACCATTATGTCTAAACAACCCTGAATCGAACATTTTGGATAATGGGCGTATAAAACTGAGGTTGAGGTTTCATTTTAAGTTTGGTATTTTTAATGCAAAATTTATTTCTTGCGCTTTCTTCCTCTCAAATCCCTATTTTGAAGGACAGCGTTATGGGTTTGAAGGCGCGTAACTTCCTTTTCCGCCTCTACGCGCCTATTTTCCGCTTCTATGCGCCTATCCTTCTCTCGGCGCCAAGCATTCCAAATCTCTTCTTTGGTTGGTTCTTTTGTCGATCCACTCTTTATAAATGAAGTAAGAGTCATTTTGGTTGAGTTTAGTGAGGTGACATTGTATAAGTAACAATGAATACTTAGGACTTACGAGATGAGATCTGGTGAGCAGTTGGTCAGTGGACATTGAGCTTCCACCAACTCGGTCCACAGGAGATGTTGGTGTGGTCATTTGACGCGATGTTACGTCGTGTGGTTGGTGGTACTGATGCTGCATCTCATCAGTGCCGCTGCCTCCAGCTCTTCTAGTAGGGGTGGCAGTTGGCTTATGTGGGTAGAATTCCATATCGGGATAAATGTTGCAGGGTATACCTGCTCCATTCATCTCAAGAAAAATTGATTTATTCGTTTCCGTAGGGGGAAAGTCAAAAGAATGCTTGGAAACATGGTATACTTCTTCTTCATTGATTGAGACAACATGCTCAACGACCAAAATGATTAAGGTCTCGGCCTCCTTTTTGGTCATTTCCGTACGTAGAATCAACGACACAACAGACGGTTGGTCTGTGTTTTGATAATGAGTTAGATGGCATGATCTCTTTTTGACAGCATCGTCAATGTTGTCTATTTCCATCAAATCAAAATTTGAACAGGCCCAATGGTAGAGTTCATCCTCTGTAGGGGACAAGTCTTGTGGTACATTCTTGAATAGAATATTGAATTCCTCGCAATGTTCTAGCACTGAGTCTTGTTTTTTTGACATTTGACATTTCAGATGTTCTCCTGTCACAAATGTCAATGTTTGAAACAATTTTGACCACTAAGTCCCCCTTGAAGCAAGTATCAACGTATCTCATGTTTCCAAACCAAACACCACTTCCCCTATTCAGACTATAATGGAAGTAACTGCAACGAGATTGCATTGGTAAGGTAAGTAGGTATAACTAATTTTTAAAAATGTAGGCCTTTCCACCTCTCTTATCAATTTAAATAAAAAGGTAGATTATCAAACTTACTAACACCGCTTCGTACGCGACCTGATGCCAACACTTTATTTTCGGATCCCAGATCAAGTGGGAACGAACTCCTCTGATGGCAGTATCGTCAGAGTGTCCGAAAACATCAATAATGACAGCAGCATGTTTTGTTTTGTCGGCTGTATTTTGTACAGACTCATTAATCCCATTTTTTTGATTGTCTGCTTTTTAAACTGATAACTATTGGTGTCTTAATAATTTATCTTACGACGGAAAACTCCCCGTCTAGCTGAATAAATCAACAATATCAATTAAACATTTTATTTTAAAAGTTCTTCACATCAGAACAGGTCAACATTTCATTATACAAAGTCAAGTTGTCTACAAGGCAAAGCTATCCAAAATGGCAGCATTCTTCTGGGCAACAGTTTTCGGTTGCTCTGGTTCTCCTAATTCTAACAAATCAGCGCCGCCACTATTGGGAGAAGGTAATGTAACATTCAACAAATCATCTAAAGGTGTAGAGGGAGCAGACGATCTATCCACAATGTTTTTATGTCCTCTTTGTGATTCCAAATAAGCAATCCGTTCTTCATATTCATTTCTCATGTTTTCCATTTCTTCATCTTTCTTCGCTAACCTCGCTTGGTACTTGGCCTTTACTGTTTCTAACCGGTCGTAGGCAACATCTAATTCCTCTTGCAGTTTGGCAACAATGTCTTCCATGTTTTCTGATCTTGATGATGATTCATCTCTGTCTGTTTTGTTGGACCCTTTTGTAAAGTTCGTTCCTCCTTCGACGGTCGAGGCGGAATAGGTTCGTAATTTATTTTTCTTGTCAAGGCTTGTGGGTTCCGTGCTTAATCTCTTTTCATTTCCATCAATGCTTGGTTTTCTGGAGCCGCTGTATTCGGCATCTTTATCATGGAATCCTCTCTTGACAACTTTATCACCATACATGACCAAACTTCCATCGAGAGGATCAAAGCACACAATTCTCTTAAGGCGGGCCATATCCCTGTATTCATTCACCAGTTTCACGTTTGCAATTAAATCTAACACTCTCTTCGCGGTCTCTCTAACTAATTTACCATGATCTCTGTCATCTACTGGTGAAATGTATGAATAATCTAACAAGGAAGATAACTCTTGTACACAGTCTGCGGCAGAAAATTCATCATATACTTTACTCGCACCAAACACTATTAAATGTTCCAACAAAAGCAGTGCCTTGTAAGGATGCCTCCAGTTGTCTTCATCGTTTATACGGTCCCAAAGTGCTTTGGATATTTGTACCCACTGGTCTACTGCTGTCGAATACGTTGCCTCCACAAGTTCATCTCTAATTTTATTATAACGGCTAGTGTCCTGGTTAGACGTGATTGTGCGAACTTTGTTTTCCATCGGATAGTATAGCATACTATCACGAGACTTTACGTACACTTTCATCGCCTTGGACATCCAGCTCATCTTGGAATCTTCTTTCTCGTTTGGTTTTACAAAAGTGGATGAAACAACATAAAACCTCTACCCGCAAAATGGCTGTACCAGTAATTGTTGTACGTTATTTTCATGAGACTACTTACTTGGCCTCACTCACCTATAAAAACAGTAACAAAATTCTTTGAATATTTAATCACGTGAAGGAAGTTAAAAAATTCTTTATTATACATAATAAGGTGGCAAATACCGATATTTCACAACCACTCAACATGATTTTAGATCACATTTGCGCGAAATTATAAAGATTTTTTTGTTGATGGGGTGGAATCAATGTATACCCTATTGTTGTCCACGCAGTGACAAAGTAGACCAAGAACGCTCATTGTTGTAAAAAACACTGGACCCATCTCCGCCGTGAGGATGTTATCGGTTGATGTGGTGAAACATGAATTATACTGGGCAACCAAATGTATAGCAAGTAGAATAAATAACGTAACTTTTGAAAGCCTTGATGCCAAAACATTTAATCTTCCACTTATTAATAATAATGCCATTGGAACGAAAAGTGATACCATCTCCAACATGAAGAAGTTAAAGTTGGATAGGTCGCATAAGTCTTTTTAAATGTTAGTGATGAGTGTTCAACTGTCAACGTACATAAACCCACAAAGTTTGAAGGCTCTTTAGAAGTTGGTAAAATTGGAACTGTCCCCCTGTTTACTAGTGCATCAAGTAACCAATGTGATAAAACTCCGATGGAAAGTACTATGATTTCAGACAACAACACTTTCTTCCTCCAAAATGCTTGGAATATGGTGAGAAATCCAGTCCCAAGTAACCAACCAAATAATGAATGAGAAATGGGAAAATGTGGCTATAGAGTGAGTGGATTTAAGTATATGCAGTCTTACAGTGAAAGGGAATACTTTTCCGGCCAGTGAGGGATCATAGTACCCCCATTCTTGACCAAGCGTTAAAGTTATTCCAAATACAAAATCTGGCCACTGTGATGCCAAAAACAAAGTACCCAAGCTAATGTTGTTCGTTATTGATATTAACTTGAGCAGACATGCAAAACCGAGATGAGCTGAGAACATTTCAGTTGGTCGAGTTTTCGGTAGATCATGTTTTATTGTAAAATGTTCTATTAATATGTTGTAAAGAACTTCAGATCAATCAAAGTGACTTTATTCGTGCAGTAGTAAAAGGCTGCCTTACCATTTTCTTCTGACAATAATTCAAAGAAAGAGGACAATCCATCTGAATTCGCAAAGTAATAGCTCAATAGCGATAATTACTTGCTCGCCTCCAGTGGAATGGAATGTTTCCAATCGACTCCAATTATAAACAGTAGGAAAGCACCTGTCCATAATCACATAAAATAATTAATAGCTAGCTTGGATTTTTGTACAAGCGATTTAATCGCACAAGACAAATGATGGATTTCAGATATGATAAAAAACGAAGAGAACAACACATTGAAGAATGTTACCAATTAAACTAACAAATAAACGTTGATAATGTGAGCTATCCAACATGTTCAGAGCTCAAACATTGTGATCTCGTGCCAGTTAGAGCAAACCAAGACCATTATTGTTCTTCACTAGCAGTACCTAATCATATTTATAAACCAAATATCACAACCTGCAATGGCGCTTATAAATATGATGAACTTTAAATATTGGCACAAGATAGTAGTCCAATAAGAATCCAAATAAGGTCTGCAACAATAATAAGCTTGAACTGTGTGGTGCTGAAACTTTGCACAGGTCAACTACAACTGCCGACCGGAGAAGAAACGTCCGTGACGAGTGGTGAGTATAAATTTTGTCTTTTCAGTTGTTAGTGCTTGATCCCTCTTCTTGACGCTTCAAATATATAATATAAAAGTAGAAACAAAGAAACAAAGTAAGTAGTGGATGTGCAGACCTTTATTTAAAAGTCCTTTAGTGCGCAGTATAGATACATACCAGCGTCATTCAAAGACTCTTCATTGTAGTATTGCAACAAGTCCTTCTTCCAAATCTTCCATGAGTTTCCGTCAACTAGTGGTGGAATCTCGACAATGTTCTTCAAACTAATTGGGGTGCCTGACTCGTAGTGGTTTGCGACCCATCCAACGTTGTTGTAGATACCGTTTGCTTTGGTGTCCAACAAGCACTCGCACAAARCATCAGATACTGGGCTGCTTGATACGATTCTTTGGTAGTATGGTTGAATGTGTAGCCACAAGTCCCACATGTGGAAGACGTGTACAATTCTCTCTGCTGGTGACCAGTGGTGACCGAGACCATCATCGTGAGTTCCGACGTTAGTCAAAACACGGTCAATCATGTTCATGGTGAAGTCGAAGAAGTCGTTTCCAACTGGATCTTCTGGTGCAAATGGAACAACTTTGGCACCATTGTGTAGGTTTTGGTTAACTGTTGGGATCTTGTTGTTCACAGTGGCGCGTGGGTTGAACAAGCGTAAACCTTGTACAGTCATGGAGTGGATTGCGTGAGCAATCGTCTCATTGAAGATTGGTGATAGGTTTGATTGTTTGTAGAGTGCTGGGCAGTTGTTGGCTTGGGTTACTGCAGCGATGACTGCAATGATGGCAAGTAAAAAGGTTTTTCTCATTTTTATGAACAACTTGATGGAATTTCTGAACTTTTATACCTAAAATACTTACTGATCGCCGATAAATATTTCCCATCCAATATGATTATTTCGAATTCAAGTGTTACAAAGTACTGGTAAGGAATGCCTTGTTCATAGAATTGTAGATAATTGAGTAATATTTTAAAGTCTTAGTGTATTATTATGTTTTACTCATATTTGATCGCATTTTCCAAGAAGGTGACCTACTGGAGATAGATCATTCTTGTTCAACAGTCATTATTGACCACTGCAACAGGAACACATTCAGTTTACAATAGATCCTCAACTCTAGTTCTGAGACTGTACGGACCGTATGGAGGCGTTTAAGGAAAATAGCTAACAAATTATACAATTTTTATAAAAAAACAACATATATTAGCTTGGCAAATTACGACCTCGTTGTTATAAATCGGTCATCCAGTTTTAAACGACATGGAGTGCTCTTTATTTATGAACCTTGCAAAGTCTCTGTACGCTTTTAACTCTTCAAAGTAATTCATGCTTTCTTCAAGACCAAAGAATTTCACTTCTTCAATTTATTGTATTCTTCTGAATTGCATCCAACTTAGCGATGCGCATGGAAATATCATTTCCCCGAAGATGGTTCAAAATGCGAGCAAAATTGGTTGGATCTCTGTCTATGAACACCGAACCATCTTTTTGAAAATGTAAATAATCTGGTAATGATGTTAACGTAGAAATGCTAGTGTTTGTTCTTTGGTTGACATTCAAAAAAAACATAATGTTTTGTAACAAAATAATTTATTCTAAGAGCCACAATGCCGCACGGGGAAGTTCATCGGTCCCTCGGAGAACATGATTTCGCCGTCCACCCGCTTTAAAAGACCAAGAAAATTGAATTTTGATTAGCATCTAGACAAACAAAATGTCATCACTACCATCAGTACAAAAGGCTTTAACAGCAACTGCAGACCACAAAGCTGAAGTAACACAAGTAGAAGTACCCAAACCAAACAAGGGAGAAGTAATCATCAAGAACGAGTGGGTAGCATTAAACCCAACTGATTGGAAGCACATTGCTTTCATTTCTACTCAAGGCGCAATTAGCGGTTGCGACCTCGCAGGTACAATTGTTTCCACCGGAGAGGGTGTAAGCGAATCACTCGTCGGAAAGAGAGTCGCTGGGCTCGTTCACGGTGGTGTGTACAAGGACAGAGGTGCTTTCCAACAATACACTCGAGCAGATCCATCCCTTCAATTTATTGTTCCCGACAATGTCGAGCTGAAGGATGCATCTACCTTAGGAGTAGCAACCTTCACCTCCAATTTGGCCCTATACAAAACTCTAGGACTACCTACTCCCGATAAACCACTTTCACAACCCAAGGACATTTTAATCTGGTCAGGAGCAACCAGCGTCGGTCAACATGCAATCCAACTCGCCAAACTATCAGGACTCAGAGTCATCACCACTGCTTCCGAAAAGAACCATGCATTATTGCGTAGTTTGGGTGCAGATGAGGTATTCGACTACAAGGACGAACAAGTTGTACAAAAAATAAAGAAGGCAACCAACAACCAATTAGAACTTGGTTTGGATTGCATTTCGGAAAAGGGATCCGTAGAACTATCTACTGATTCTTTTGGATCTAATGGAGGTCGTCTCACGTTGCTTCTACCATATGCACAAGAAAAAGTTAGATCCGACGTCAAGTTACAGCCTGTCCTTGCATATACTATTACTGGAACTGAATTTACATTATTTGGTAAACGTTACCCGGCAATACCAGAGGACCATGAAGACGCTGCGAATTGGACCAAGAAATTAACTCAAATACTTGCTTCTGGTAAATTGAAATTCATCAAGACTACGGAGTTGAAGGGTGGGTTGGAGTCGATTATTGAAGGTTTTGAAAAGTTGAGCAGTGGTAAGGTTAGTGGCGAAAAGCTTGTATATAACGTTTCGAGTTTATAAACAAATTCCTTATTGATTTTAAATTTTGTTTTTTTTTTATTGACTTGGTGTTGAAGTGTTTCGGATTATCAGAAGTGGGTCCGTTGATCTGTCGATAAAATATGCCGATTCTATTTACGTTTATTATCGTTAATAAAAATAGAATCGATGGGGGTGTAAGAGACGAATGCTATTCGAATCATTAACGCATTACATAGAAGAGAGAGAAAAAAAAGGCAAAAGAAGAAGACGAGATATGGAGAGAACATAGAAAACACAATAATGAGAGCAGGTACTTCAAACTTTCTCCGTCGCACGATATACTTGACCAATAACTATATCACTTGTGATGATTTGGAAAAGAGGTTGAATGACTCTGATAACAAAAACCATCCTTTGGTTTTGGACGCCAGAAGACCAGATGAATATAAGCACAGCCACATCAAGTTCTCTATTAACGTTTATGCCATGAAATCCATTCCAAGAATTATGAACGAATTAGTTCCTCAAGACAGGGAGATTGTAGTATACTGCGCCGTCGGCTTGAGATCTGGTTGGTTAACTCAGAGACTTGCCAAAAAGCATGGGTTTGTTAATGCAATGACTCTAAGGGTAACAGTTATAAATAAAAGTCTTTCTGATTTAATGATAGGGTGGCTTCTATAAGTGGGCTAATGAGGGTAGACCAATGTACAATAAATATAAGAAGAGAGTTAGAACTGTCATGCCTCAACACAAACTAGCTTCCATTCTGTTGAATTCTGAAATCAAGTTCAAAAAAAACCAAACACAGCAAGATATAGAACACATTGAGGATGACTTGAGAAGGAAGGAGCACGCTGAAATGAAAAAATATTATAAACAGAATGGCATCAGCAGTGCTCTGGAGACGAGAGAGGAATTAGAACAACTACTTCAAGGTGATTTGGATTATTCCAACTACAAAGAAGACCAGCCTTGTGAAGAAAGGGTCTGTGAGCAGATTAGTCATGATGAGCTACACAGAACCGGTCACATTAAAAGTTAAACATTTAAATGCACTTGTAAATAAAATAATAAGAACATTTATTCTTATTTTGTTGCTATTTATTATAAAGTCTATGAGTTATTTTTTTCAATGCATTGATGGATCCCAACAAATCAAGTAAATAAAAATTAGTTTTAATTATAGTACATTTATGTATCTTTGAGAATGGTTGTGCTTCCTTGACCTGGTGATGTCTTTTGGTGTCCGTGCTTGAAATCTGGGTTTTTTGGATCTACATTTTGGTTAGGTCCTTTAGTTCCCTCATTAGCATCGACCTTTCCCTTATCGTTCAATTGTCTTTCCTCACCATGGCTAACTTTTGTTTCTCCGGTTAGGTTTGGACCTCCAGAGGTATCAGTAAATCCTGGGGTTGCTGTTTCAGCCAAGCGATTTGCAGAGTAAAAGAATCCTCTACTTTGTAGTCTCAAGGTGTTGGTAAATTGCCTGATCATGTTTTGTTTTATTTTTGCTTTGTTTTGATGATTTACCCTATATTTATTTTTAGGAAGGAATTGTAATAAAGACCAAGAATGAAGAAAATCTTGTGATTCTCATTCCATCAATTGTAGTTGTAGTGCGATTCGATAAAGTATCTCAGTAAATACAATCCTGTCCCTTTTATGTCTGAGCTAGTCCTCCGCTACATATTATACTCAACATCATACACTTAAATGCTCGTGTAAACTGAGATTCTTCTGGGTTGTACAACAACGCTAGATCTTTAGCACGGATAGATTTGATTAATAACATAAAAGAATATCTTAAAAAACTTCAGGTCTACAAGTCAAACAGTTTCAGAGTAGGAAATGGAAGTTACATAATGTCATGATGTGGTAACCCTATAATTATAATGTTTAAAATTACATATCCCACTTGTTTGTATGTACTGCGGGATGCGGACCTCTTGCAACTACATTTTCGTCCATCGGGCTTTAATTCTTTTTTGTATTAGGCTTAAATAGATCAGATAAAAATACCCGCACAAAACAAAAATGAACGCAACACTCAAGAGATACGGTCGATTTTCAAATCTGTACGCAGAGAATGAACAATGTCACTCATACGCTCTAAATAGACCCGCGTATTCAAAGGCATTGTTCAAAGAAGTATTGAGTTTTCACAATGAAGTCGCCGACAACCAGAATCTTACGGCAGTCGATGTCGCTTGCGGTTCCGGTCAAGCAACAATAGGTCTTGTAGACGACTTTGATAAAGTTATTGGAATCGACCCATCTCTCCATCAGTTATCAAATGCTCGTTCGCATCATAAGATAGAATACATAAACGCACTTGCAGAAAGTACCCCTCTCCAAGATGATTCTGCTGATGTTGTAACGGTCGCACAGGCCCTCCACTGGTTTGAATTTGAAGATTTTTTCAAAGAAACCAAAAGAATACTAAAGCCGAACGGCACGTTGGCTGTCTGGTGTTATAATTTGGGAGAGTTTGAAAATAAAGATGCTCAAAATGCTTTGGTTGAACTTTATAGTGTGGGTTTGTGTGGCTACTGGTCAACAAGAAGAACATATATTGATGACTGCTATACTAATGTCCAATTCCCGTTTGCTGATAAACGGGATTTAGTGGTTCAACATCCATTGACCATTACAATAAGGAACTACATTGATTTTTTGGCAACATGGGCCAGTGTTCAGAATCATAACAGACAGAACCCAGACGAAACGTTACTGGAGGATTTTGAGGATACATTAAAAGAGATTTTTAACGCGGATGATGTAGAAACATTTCAAGTCAAGATGAAGTGGCCCATGCACCTACACCTAATGAGGAATGATAAATAAATGTATATACCAATAAACTTTGTACAAAGAAGTATTTATTCAAATTCTTCATCTCCATCGACGTGCCAAGCCAAAGATCTCTGAACAGCCATGTCCCACCTTCTCTTCTTTTTACCTCTAGTAGGTCCATCAATTTCGGGTTCGAAAGTAACGTTTTCACTTCCATTACACTTTGGTATCTCGTCCACTCCATTGTACACATTTACACCAATAGCCGCTGAGATCGCAGCACCCAACACCTACAAACAATTAGTCAAGAAATACGAATGAATGTCGCTTACTGTTGTTTCTAGGAAGGCAGGTCTTATCACATTACGTCCCAACAGGTCGGCTTGTATTTGCATGATTAAAGAATTAATGCTCATACCTCCATCAACATGTACACTATGAACAGCAATGTGTGTATCGTTGACCATTGCATCAATTACGTCAACGGACTGATGGCATATGGACTCTAAAAGTGCTCTCACGACATGTGCTCTTGTTACGTATTGGGTAAGTCCGACAATGACACCTCTTGCGTCTGGTCTCCAATGTGGTGCGAACAGACCGGAGAAGGCGGGTACGAAGTAAACTCCTGCTGTGTTGTTCACTGTTCTGGCGACGCTCTCTACTTGGTCATTA
>JAOPGA020001732.1:0-11219 GCA_026419775.2 Acrasis kona | reverse complement strand
GTCTCCACACTCCACTTAAAGCTCTAAATATTTTCCATCATGACTCTATTACAGAGGGGTACGGTCTAGAAGGAAGTGTTTGTGACTCTGAGGTGAAGTTTGACCAGGCCATCACAATTAAAGTACCTGATGATGCTAATATTGATGAAAGCTCGTTCGCTTTATATCAAGAAAAAGCCTGGAAGAGAGTTTGAAGGGTTTGTTATTACTAGAACCGTTGCTCCTGAGGTGGAAGAGTCGTATATGAATATGTTCAGTCAAGTTCTGTAATTTAATAAACATTTTTTTTTGAATTTTGTTTGAGTTTAAGCAGTCTTAACACAATCAGAATGGGTTAACAGTCTTAACACAATTCAAGGAACCAAGTCTATTAATTATTTTAACACAGTTGATTGTACAACAGATATTGGCGTCGTCAAGAACTTTAATGCAGGTCACAACACTTGTCCCGCCACAAGTCGCACCTCAAATGGTATCCATGCCTGCAGATCTTCTGCAGCAATTATTTAAAACCATCGAGAACATGAACAACAAAGGAGGTACGGCTGATGTAGATGCATTTGTAACCAATTTGGATCTGCTTGTTCTCCTTTCTGGAGAAACTACAATAGTGTTGGAAATGCGACGAGAGGGTGATGACATGTCCAACCGACGGGTAGTGTTTTCCTTCTGGGTTGATGTTTGGCCTTTCATAGATGGCGGAGTTTTGGAAATGGGGCTGGGGTTCCAAGGTGAAAACTGTGCTCCAAGTGGCGACTTGATTGGAGAGAATGCTGGTGGTGTATGGGGCTGTGTGTTGAGCTGAGAATTCCGCTGAGGTGTGTGGGGCTTTGTAGATTGGTGTGGTCCTGTCCTGATGGGTGAGCCAACTGATCTCCTGCTGCTCTTGTTTACGGACACAGTGTCTATCAGAGTGTCTTCAATGTCGGTTTTGTCATCATCAACTTCATCATTGGAAAGATCATTAAGAAGATCTGGTAGCTGGCTGTTGATTTCTGCCAACTTTCCTATTTTGTCCCCCAATAAGGTAATATCTATACCTTTTGTAGTGGCAGCCTCAAGAAGCGCTTGGAACTTGTTATCTTTTTTTTGTTTCCTCCTACTGTTCTAGAGTTTTGTTAAAAGTGCGACAGCACTGTCTAGTTTCTTGAGCTTCTTGTTGAGGTCTTGCATGTCACGTATGTCAACAAATGGGATATGGTCCTTCTTAGATGCCCCTTTTTTTGGTGCATAGTGTTTTGCTGCATCATCACAGAAGGAGATGTTGGACTCCCTTTTCGTCTTATAAAGTTTTAAGAGCTCATCAAAGTGCTTTGATGATCTATAATATAACCATACCTGGCGAGATATACAAATCCTACTTGAAGTTCATTGTTATTAATGAACAGATTTTTGAAAACCAATGAAGTGACATACCCCTCCCATATATTGAATGTGGCATCCAAAAACCACAGAACCGCAGATTGCATTSCAACCAAACTGTCATATGTGTATAATAATGCAAATTGGTCATCAATTGTATTAGCAACTTGAACAATATCAGGAAAGAATGCTTTTGTTTGACTTATTTATGTTGGTTCTGATTTACAAAAGGAGTGTAGATCATGTTACCGCTTGCTCTCTCCCGACTTGAATAGTTCATCCACGTCTCAAATTCATCCTTTTGCCTGCCAAAGTGAAAAACATCGGTTGTTGTGAACAAATAAAATCCAATCTTACCGTATGGTATGTATGCGGTTGGGTTGTTGAATATAAACTCAAATTTCCAATCATTTGCCAGAAACTGGTGCGCATCCTCAATGGATAGTCCATTGCATTTATCATTTAAAGCAAAGTAATAACTAGTATATGGAGTTTTAGTAACATACTCCCACAAAGTACAATCAAAGTCCACTCGGTGATGATCTCAATAGCCAGCCAGGCTGCAATCAAAAAGACAGTCAAAATTTGAGGTTATATCCAGAACAACCAATGCAACGCTACTAGATAGTATTATTGTATAACTTTGTTTGACAAGTTGTAACATATCCAAAGCGGATGACTTGTTGGCCTTCATCTTGTCAAGGTCAAGGACATTGTAGCACAATTATTTTCCCTTGATATATACAATCTCAAACATGACGGTGGTGGTGAATAAGTAACTACACTCGATCAAGGTCAGAGTCAATCAAATCTCTTTTATAGATATGATTAATCGAGGCAAAGTACCAATGACGTTGTTGAACAACACTTGTTGCGACAATTTAATCATTGAATACACCAAAACTAACTAGTTGTGTTCGGTTTCTTGCCAGTGTAGCACAGTGATGAGTTCTTCAAGAATTAAATTGAACCTCATTCCAATGGTCTGGAACAATCAAAAATGATTAAAAATACTAWTAAAAAATCAACTTCCTATTTATTTACACGTTTTTGTTTGTTTTGTTGTATGTGTTAAAGGGTCTATCTTCTGAATACAATTTGCCAACTCATCACCAGTGTGCTTACAATCTAGCTCAACTATATCAAGGGCCTCTTCCTTACACTCAAACTGCTCTGTGATCCAGTGGATGATGATTGCAATATAGGCCTTTTTTGACTCACTCATCCAACAATCTAATGATAAAAAGGCGCAACAGCAGGTTTGTTTTAATGTATTTTTGAGAGTTTTGACTATTTTGCTGAAGTAGTCATCAACTTGTACACATTCGGTAGTAGAACCATGAATAAGAGGACATTTAGCGCGTACATATGCCTCAAACATTTCCTTAAATTCAGGCTTGTCAACAACTGTAAATGGATTGTGTAATGAAACTATCTACCGTGTCACCCTGGACTGAAACCATTTCTCAGCTTCTTCTTCTGTCATTTCTGGAGTGCTGGTATTTTTGGTGTTTTTCTTCTTATTTTTGGCCCATTGTTCTTTGTGGCTAAATTGAAGATGTTTGCTCAATTTGTTTGTACCTTGGATACAGTAGTACAGAACGGAACAAACAAAATTTCTGGCATTTCTTTGAACAAAACAAAATAGAAGCAGAATATTGTAATTGAAGTATTATTTCAATCAAAATAGAACAAAACCTAACAAAACAAAACAAAATTCCAGAACAGCAACTTTTGGTGAGAGCCTTAAATCTCATAGAGGGGGTAAAAAGCATGTCAGTAATAATGGGTTTGATGCAACAAGACAATAACAAGAAGAGAAAAGCGGCTCTTTAAGGACAAGAATTCCGGCGGAACTAAAAATAAACATGTCCATATTAATCATTACAAAAAAAAGTTTGCCAGTGAGTTTTTTATGGCTTTGAAGAGGTTAACAACCAAGTAAATCACTTTTTAATTTCAAATATTTATTTAGCAACCAAGTCATTCACTTATGAATAAAAAATTTATTACATGCCTGCAGCATATGTACCACCTCACCAGTTTTTTCCACTCGATTCTTGATATACCAGCAACTATCTCTAACCAAAAAGGCCTTGTTGTACTTTGGAAGTTTTTCAAGTAGTTCTTTATACTTCCAAATGCTAATTCACAAGGGTTTAATTCGCTGCTATATGTAAGTAACTACACCAGCAATTCCTGAGGGATCTCCAACTATTGTTTTGTCTAGAGACAACACTTCTACTTAAAAGCCTACTTGTAAAATGAAAGAGAGGTTATTTTGAACTGACAGGGAACTTAGGCAGTTAGAGCTCACCAAACAAAAAGCTAAGCAAAATTAGGAAACAAGAAGAGGCACTAAAGAAAAGGCATATCCAACTGGAGAAAAAAAGACTAGCAAGCCCTACACCAGGACTCAACACTGTCATGGCCACACCAACCTTCCCGCCAATCCCAAACACTGCCAACAACACGCCTCCAAAAATTGTTCACAAAGAGCAGCCCAAGGAGAAGGAATTATCATAATCCGCTCTTGCTGCATTGGCTAAAAACCACATAGAGAAGAAAACCTTAACTTAACAAAGCGAGAGTGAAGACAAAGATACTGACAACTGCAATCTGCAACTAACCTAAACAAACAAAATGGCCAATTTTATTGAGGTGACTGACATTACAGATAGTCCTATCAACAATTTGGTCATCAAAATTAACAGCGATGACAAGAACGCAAAGTTTGAAGAAGAACAAAAGAAGGAAATGGTGGACCTTGTCAGCAGGATAAAGAAGAGGGCCTTGAGAAGAAAAATCTTCAACTGTACAAGGATTACAAAAAAGTATAATTGGAAATTATTTAATAAAAGTAATTTTTTCGCTACTTCAGTGATTGCTTGAATGTTGTGATTGACTTGAGCGTTAATAATAATATATAACCAGTAATATTCTAATTTTTTTTGGTTGATGACCAAAATAAACAATAATTTTTCCAAAAAGAATTAGACCCTCTACTTTTGTTCACAGATAACATCTAATTCACCGTAGCAAACAACACAGCTTCCTACCTAAGTTAGATTCTATGGTGCAAGAAATGCATGTATTGGGGAGAAAATTTATTGCATCAGCAGTGTTTTCTAATTTGGTTTGGTTTTTTAAAAAAGGAAGGGGGAGCGGCAGGTATCATTTCAGATAATTATTTGTACATTTCAGAAAACCTTTGTACATTTCAGATATCCGCTCCTTATCATCTGGTCTGTTGAGAATTCATGATTCATCTCTGCCGCTGTTCTTCTTTTCTTTTTTGGTTGTTCTTCTTCCTCTAAGTTTAATGAGTGAATATTTGGTTTAAAATCTTACCGAAGAAGACATCATACGCTTTGTCTTCAAGGATCTGCTTTTTCGCCACACAATCGCGCACCCAGTTTGGACTCTTTACTGAGAGTGTTTGCTTTTCTTTGTAGTATGATCCATGGCGACCATTCTCATATATTACGTATATTGTTGAAAATCATAAAGTGCACCAGTTAAAAATAGATAAATAAACCGCATTGTTGGGGCCAAACGTTGTTTTTTGCGGTGAAATTATTCGCATTTTCATTTACCGCCTAAACAAAATGAGCACAATCCTCCCCCACGACAGCGTTGTCATGATCTTGAAGAAACACTCCAAAACCGAGGAGAATGCAAAATTCGTTACCAACAATATGAAGAAGTGGTTATATGACCTAATTGAGCATGGACTCAAGCAGTTGGGTCTTATTGAATACGCCTCTGCGACTCCAGTTCGCATTATGATCGATGATTCTGATCCTATACTAGAGTTTGATCAAACAGATGATGAGGACGAAAAGGATGTTGAGAAATTACCAGTTGAAGAGGCAATTTATCAGCACATTTTCCAAACATTCAGATTTAAGATCAGCAATGTTGTTGGAGTGAAAAACAAAGATTTTAACAATTGGCCAAATTCGTGCAGCAAAATTAACCAAGCACGGCTAGCACAAGAGCATGTATATGGACAACTCGCAAAAATTATCTACCGCTATATACGAGTGGCAAACGAAGAATACATGAGTGTCATTAAAATCAATGAGGACATCGCAAAGCATAACAGGCAAAAGAGGGAACAAGACTCAAACGGTGCAGCGAAACTTAAAAAATACTCTTCAGTTACAAAGAGTATGAATAGTAGCGTGAAGAAGATCACTGGAAAGCACAATGTTGACATCAAGTTCGATGATCAAAAAAAACAAGATCTAAAAAATTGGGAGGACRAATTGACAGACTTTGAAGGAAATGATGACATGTTTAAATATTTCAACATGGTTGGTGCTAAAGGAATGAATGCAGTTGCTGCAGCAGTCAAAAGAGTCACCAAGAAGCAAAAGATGATTAAAGAGGACATCAAGGTAATGCAAGACCAGCTACAATATCTTGCTAGGTTGGAAGTGATGCTTGAAATAAGATGTGAGATTGGGGATGTTAGTGCTGAGGGTGTTGCACTGCAAACAGTAGGAATATCCCGTGAACAGTTAAATCAGCAGACTGCAAAGAGGATGAGAGATATACCTGCACCACGGGACGTTCGCAAAAGTACTGGTGTATCTGAGTTGTCTCCATCACCAAAAAAAAGAACAATGGTCAAGACAGAGCCAAAGCAGGATGTCAAGTTTGAGAGAGATGAAGTTGTTGTGGTTGATGACAGCCCGCAAAAAAATCCAATCACAGTAACTCCATCAATATCACAGTTCCCATCAATTGTCTTGTCATCACCACTTGATGTACAGAGATTCATCAACCAATATATGTGGGCAACTCAACAACAAAGTACTATCCAACAAAGTACAGCAGATCTACAAGGAGCAGCTGCATTACAGGAGTTGGATCCATCCAGAAAATTAAATATGACAGAACAATAAAGAATTTTATATGTGTAGTTCACCATCATCTCCAAGTGTCCTTTCATCAATATGCCATACTCGATCTGCATGCATTATATAATTAAAATAATGCTCTGGAAGTACTTCTTCAAACGCTCTTTTAATAACAACATCCAGAGGCCATTTACAATATCTATCACGCTTTACAATATCCTTTAACTGTTTAAATAGCAGTTCTATTGGATTATAGTCAGGAGAGTATGGAGAAGAGAAAAACACAGGAACTTCATTATCTTCAAACCATTTTAAAACCTGAGGTGTTTTATGAATTCAAGCATTGTCCAGATACACAACAGTGTTATGAGTGAATTATGGACAAATTTTGTTTAAAAATGCAACAAAGTCATTGGCATTTACACCTTCTTTCTCTGTGTTTACCGCCAGCATATTGAATTGCCTTTTGAACAGTCGCAGTTGAAGTGTTGTTCCTTCTAGCAATTTCGGACTTGTTTGTCTCTTCAGGATTTTCTATCATCCATGTAATTAGTTCATCATATTTTTCTGCGCTATATCTCTTTCCCCTTACATAGCGTCCTCCATTCCGGTTGATCTTCACCTTCGCTAGCCAAGAAGGCTTTTGGATGTGGTTCATGAAATGAACGCGAGATTTGGTAGGGGACCAAACACTGAAACGTCCAATTTCGAACACGAATTATTTTTTTGGGCGCCAATATCATTTTATCAAATTGGGACAAATAAGCTAAAATTAACTGGTGCACTTTATGATTTTCAACAATATTGGATCCTCCTCAAATGATTTCACAACCCTGCCACCATAGGTTCTAATAGTGTCTTTGATTTCAGTGAGAGTGTCCTTGTCCGATATGTCAAGAAGGATCAACATGTCTTGATAAACAGGAACTACTCTTTTTGCGGATGGCGTTACTGTTCTTGAGCTTTTCTCCTTTGCTGAAGAACCTTTTGTCTGTGTTGACCCGCTTGGTTTAGTCTTAGATTGTTTCTGTGCTGAGCTGCTTGGTTTAGCTATTTTTTTGAATATAAAAAAAATGGACCTGTATTTATACCTCACATCTTTTCTTTCACTTTTCTTCCTATTTTTTGAAGTTAGTTGACTGACAAAGTTCTCAGAACATCTTTTACAAAAATACTTTAGTATTCCACTAAGAAAATGAAGTTTGTCATCAAACGGTTTGTGGATTCATACAAGATATTTGTTATTTAAATTGAAATACACTTATTTGGAAACATCAAACGTTTGGAAGAGAATTATGTGAATCCGGAAATAATCATGCGTTGGCCAAGGGTTCAGAAGATAGTTCCTATGCGTACTGTTCATATTTGTGGACCCATACCTACATTTGTACTTACTTTGAGCCAAACTACAACAATTGATGATCTTTGTCAAATAATTTCAAGAGTGTGTGTTTGTGTTATTAATACCAAAGACTTTTACATAACAAGGTTGTCCATTAAAATCTTGCGGAAGATTAGTCGATTACAACATTCACAATTACGACAGTATTGAGGTAGTCTTAAGAGTACTTGGTGGTAGCCCACCCACCAAGAAAAGGAAAACCTCTGACACACAATCCATTGATGATTCGTTAGAACCAAATTGTAAATTATTGGAGGGGATAGTGAACTCAGCAGTGTTTAAATGGCAGCTTAAATTGAAYGTATTAAAATGCAAGAGAGGTGAAAAACTTGAGAAGTGTGATGGATTAGTATTTTGTGTTGGTGAAAATGAATTTATATGTATGAAGTGCAAGAAAAAAAGTATTGTATGCTTGAAATGCAACGCGTTCAACCATCATCAGAACTCAAAAGTGATGTTGCACTCCAAGAGTCACACTAAAAGAACAGATTGTTTCATGGTTATTCGTGTTAATATCTCCAAAGCAGCCAATCATGATCCAAGAATTATAGAAGAAGCAGCCTATAACTCCCTCTGCAACAGCACCGAAACAAGGAAGATGACAGTTCTGAATCTGATTTTGGTGGTCATGAATGTAGTGTAGATATTGAACCACCACTTGACGTTAAAGAATCTGATGATATTATTTCTTAGCATCCTTTTACATTTGGCTGCAAGTTTTTTTTCTTTATTGAGTTCAGATTTCTCAGCCCTTGACATATGTTTCATTTAACAAATGCAGTAAGTGGGATTGTAGTAGTTGAGACTAATATTTGATCACTGGTTGCTTCATCTTGATAACTGAATCAGCCTCTGACCTGTACAAAGGGTTTAATTTCTTTCTAAACAGATTTCTTTTTAACATAGTATCACTTATAGACTTTATTTTGTTTTTGGGAATGCGTCTTTTCTCAATGTTCTATTTTCCACATCTCTTACATTAACAATAAAGCCAATTGTTTATGACATCACTTATAATACCAAAACATTAATAGAACCTATCAGAGTTATTAAAAGAATTGTTGCTGTCAAATTCAAGTGGATCTTCCCTCGCCTCATCGTCTTCTTCGTCAAATTGAGGAGGTGTAAAGTTGAAGATGCTATCTTCATCACCATTGTTTGCACCTTTGTCTGCTTCAGTTTCGGGTACTTCTTTTCCGCTGGCATGAACAAGTCATTGACACGGTGATTGTATGCATTGAGGCCCAGGTCTTTGTAAAAGTTCCGTCACTGGGGACAAAAATAGACTTCATCATATTAAGACAAAATAAAAGCATTTTGAAAAAAAACAATGGTTGCAAGAGACACTACTGGACTAACACATGTAGCATTAAAAAAGAAAGTTCAAAAAATCATCAAGGTTGACGCACTGAAGTCAATTACTAAATTTGTCCGAGAAAGACATCCGTTACTATGGGGGACTGAAAGGCCAAGAACGTTCCAAAGTGATGCAATTCTACTTGCATTGTACCATGACATAACTGGTACAGGTTATCATGCCCTGTCTGATGCCACTAGAAGTTGGCATAACATTGAACAAAAGTCACTACGACACAACACCCAGATACTGCGGCATGAATTTGAAAAGTGGGGTGAAGAGCAGATAACCTTAGGTGACAAACATGCGTGGAATCATTCGGTTAGATACAGCGAATTTGGAGATCAGATTGCCGACGCCAATCTTCGTATCGACTCAACCGATATGACTCGAATTGGAAAACGGAGCACGTCAAAGAAATCCTCAGGGTGGAGTTACAAGGCAAATTCTCCAGCTCAGAGATACATGACGCTTGTGGATGGCCGTAGCAGAATTGTCAAATTATGGGGTGGGTATTCACCAAAAATCTACGATGGCGACTTTTTAAAGTTGAAGAAGGAGTTCTTTGAAGACACTCTTGGTAGGGGAGCAAACATCCTTGGGGACAATCATTTCATGGCTGGGACAAAATTCCGAAAATGTAAATTCTATTGTAACATCAAGAACAAAACAGCAAAGGACACGGAAAACAAAGGCAAGAGGCTTAGTATGCTGACAAAGGACCAGAAGAAATTTAATGGTCAGCATCGCACTGCAAGAGCTGCAGTTGAGAACCCCTTTGGTGCTATGCAAACACGGTTTACAATGCTCAAGGAACCATTTCAAGAGTCGGAGAGTCAACAGGATGCTCTAGTCACTTTTGCGTGTGGACACCATAACTTTTTGCTGCGAAATCGTATATAAAAACCGTCTTTTACAACCTTCTGTATTTGGGCATTGTCCCCACCCCGTATGTTTTTACAAAGACCCAGGCCTCATTGTGCAACTCTGTAATTAGGTTACAGATACTATATGCCTTGTATCTCCCGATCCATTGTCCCAACAATTTGATCAACGACTCCGTGTAGTTATTTGTGTTGAAGATTCCATATCCTGAAGGCCTATTATAACAAGTCCAGTTCTTCCCTTCAAATTTTTAAAAATAATGTTTTTTCAATACTTACATTTAGGGTGGTACTCTGACTTGTGGTGACTCTTTTCCAACAACATGTCTAAGTTGTTTGGCATGTTTAATGTAGGCGTTCTCAGTAGTGTAACCAAATAACAATAGAAGGAGCGCATGTGCTTTGGACCTTACAGATATGTCCATTATCTTCTCCTGTAGCATGACCTCCCATGCCTTCTGTAAATGAAACTTGCATAGCAGATAAGTAATGTCACATAGTGTGGCTGCGCTAATCTCGGCATCATTGTTGTCAACCATTAATAAAGGCTTCCAATCCACCAAAGCTCCATTTTCAGCTGTCTCTCTAACAGCTGCAATGATTGTCTTGTAAATTGCCTCATAGTGCTGAGTTGTTGCTCAATCGCATACACAACCACTGGGTATTTATAAACATTGCTTTTGAACCATCCATCACTACCAATGCATTGGCAACGGATCCTTGCGACTTAAATAGTGAGTATAATTAATGTTATAATTCTTACCATCTTGCAATGTTTCAGGTCTTGTCATAACAATACAGAGATGGTCCATGGTCTGCTCTCCCYAGCCAACAGTTTCTTCAATACAAGGCTTCTCTGAATGAAGGCGAGCGAGTAACGCATTTCATCTCTTCCTTTGTGTCGGTGCGTTGTTGATGGCGGGTATAGTCTCGGCATTTACACAGGGGTAGACAGCTTAGAGTAATTATGTGAAAGACGACTTCTTAATATGGAGGATAAATAATAAAAATAATTTTGTAATGACGAGAAATAATGCATGAATGTGGAATATGACAACACAGGGTCTTTGTGGAGAACCGCACCAAGCATCAGCTGTTCCTTTCCTCAGCAATCAGCGCAACCTTCATCCATGACGAAAAAAACGCAATTTCATCACAACCGGTGCATTTCGTTCAATAACCGACGTGTTATTCAATGATGAATCAGTTGATTATACGATTATTGCAAACATATACAAGCATAACACGACAGTATTTATTGTACATTAAAACCACTTTAGTCTTGATGAACCATGATTTCATTTGTCTTCGGCTCAAACTGTATTCGAGCTGATGTCCTTCTCCTC
>JAOPGA020001731.1:0-10452 GCA_026419775.2 Acrasis kona | reverse complement strand
GTAATAGCTCAAGCAATGCGGAAAGGTATGTGGGCCACATCTCTGGACTTGGTGTCCGGATACAACCATTTGAGCATCAATCCAAAGAATTGGGAGATTCTAAGTTTTATGTTCGAGGATGTGACTTACATGTACACAACTCTTCCGTTCGGCCTGAATATAGCTCCACGAGAGTTTTCCAAGGTAGTGGGAGCGGCAGTCAAGATTCTTCGGATGGAGAACATTCTTCTCTTCTTTTATCTGGACGACATTTTGATTCTGGCTCCAAACAGAGAGACATCACTTCGTTGGACAGCGAGAACTGTGGAACTTTTTCAAGAGTTAGGATTCATAATCTCGGCGGAGAAAAGTGTGTTGACTCCAACACAAAGGATAGAGCATTTGGGGGTGTTGTTCGACTTGGAGGTTGGCAAATTGGTTTTGACGGAAAAGAAGGTAGACAAGATCTGTTGTATGGTGGAGGAGTTTGTACAGAGGAAAACAGTTTATATGAGCGGAAATGTTCGCGAGCATTTCCGCTCATATAAACTGATGTTTTCAAAAGTAAAATTTACTAAAACCACCCATGTAACGGGAAAGTTGTATATGATTGCAATAAATTGCAACGCGCTGAAACGCTGCATTTTGTCTAATACAGTCTTGTTAGTAGAAGGGTAATTCTTTTTTCAATGAGTGATTCAAAACTATTGCTATGTGTAACATCCATAAAATTTTCATCACTATCACTCTCAAGAGCAGGCATGAAGTCTTCATCATCATCGTCATCCAAATTAATTAATGATCTTCCTCCTCCATCTCTGTTCCAATCAACTCTGCACACTCTCTAAAATGCAGTATTGGGACGACAAGAATCAAATAATCAACACCAAATGCCCAAGGTGTTGTTTGCAACATGAGGACCAATCCCATGTTCTTTCAAATTGTTGCAGAAACTTGCCATACACATATGATGCAATGCGATCAATTAATGAACTGATTCGCAGCAATTTGCTGCCAGGTTCACTTATAAAGGGCTCATTTAAATTTTGGGGTCTTCTATTTACACTGTACCAGAGTGGTTTTGATTTTGACGAACATCCTATGACTGACAAGCGTAAAGCTACTATTTATGCTAGTCTACTTGGTTACACTAGTATGGATGTAGTTAAGCGTTTTTCTAGTAAGATACCAGTCAAAAAGCCTCTAATAATGCATCTATTAGCATCTGCAGATGTAGGGTGCTGTCTGATGCTAGCGCAACATCATCTGCGTAGAGAAGAGAAGAGATACAAATGCGGTTGTTATGAGTGAATTTGTATCCACACAGAAAATATACCCATATTAATCCAATGGATTTTATTGTAAAAAAGTTTGGTGTGGAGTCCTGTGGCACAACAGAACAGTTGATCATACTTAGTATAAGATTAAAGCAAGTTAATCATCCAAGGAGAGGCAAATATAATGATGAACAACAATGGCAGAATGAAGAAGCCTCTGAAAAATCCCTGACCATCAAGAGTTTGCGCCATGTCTGGTCAAGTTGCGACATCAATAATGCTCTCAACCTTTGCCATTTGTAGCTCCTTCTTTATTTTTTTCACGTGAGGTTGGGTGATAAACAACGCTTTGTCCCTCTTCTGCTCATCCGTCAAGTCTTGGTTCAAAGCGTCAGCAATTACTTTGTAGTTGGTCACATGTGTGTTCCTCTTCACATAGTCATGCAGCAACTTCATACGTGCCTCTGTTAACACAGGAGTTCCGTGTGTTTTGGCAACATAATTGTGTGATCTCATGAGTTGGTACACAACCTTGCCATTTTCAGAGTGGGAGATGATCTTGCATGGGCACTTAATTCTAGGGCAGGCAGTACAGCAATAATGTGCTTCGCCTCTGTTGTTGGTGTCATGGTGCTGAAATAGCTGTTGGTTGTAGCTGAGCTGGTTCCTCCCCTCTACTTTAAGGACTTTGCCATCAAGGATATTGATTGTGTCAAAGGTCGTTTCCTCTTTGCTTGTGTCAACTGTGTCTGAGTCACTTTCGTAAACTGCGTCGTTGTCAGTAGTGGGTGGATTCTCCAAAAGTAGTGTGTTGTTGTCAACAAATTTGTTGTCTGATTTGTAGTTCATAGGCGCGTTGCTTTGACTATTATTTTTTCACAGCACTTTTAACTCCTCCACATATCTACAGTAAAACCTGACCAACTTAATATTGTTAATTTGTATAAACTGGGTATGTTTGTAAAACAGAATCAGGGGTTGACCTGGTCTAAATGGGTTACCGTTATGGACCAGGACGGCTTCTGCATGAGAAGAAGGGAAGAACATAAACTGTACTCAGAAAAGATAAATAAAAATAAGATTGAACAAAGATCAAAAAGGAAACTCTTCTATGTCAAACTCCACATTGAAACCATACAAAACAAGAAACCAAAGACATCCCATAGTGCAAAAGTGAAGATGTGCAAAACATTGGAAGGAGCAATAGTTTGGAATATTGAAGACCCCAAACACCCCCTTCACACGAGTACCAAATCAAATCACAATCACATGTCTGAATACAAAAGAAAAATAAGGAAGAACATACGAAGAGAAAAGAACTCAAAACAAACAAAGACCACAATAAATGAGGATTCCCTTATTAGAGAAATTTCTAATCTGCTGATTGACATGAGGAGAGAGAGTGCAAATCAAAAGAAGCACATCGAAAATCTTCAACTTCAATTGATACAAATGTCATCAAAGCAAGTCGCAACAGAAGACATAAAATCCAGAATAGAACAAACAATTTATAAAACCGAACGTCTCCAAGAGATGTTTATGAAATACTCATTATCCTCACTCGAAGCAGGTGAGAGTAATCAAAAGTTTTAAAAAAAAAAAAAATGCCGAGAGACCATACTATTACCATCTGCGGTTGGAACATGCAAGGAGGATTTATCAATCCTGATGGCAGAGTGAACTCAGTAACAATTAACAAAATGAAACTTTTCATGAAACAAAACAGAATAGATTTACTAGCCCTATTGGAAACACATACTCACCCTGGGGACCAAATTGAAATCCAAAAAGCTTTCAAAAAATACAAAGTTCTACTTGCCCCTGTGCCAACCGACGGACAAAGAAAACACGGAGCCAGAATCTTGATTAATTCCCAAGTGATAACCAATGCCCAAGGTGTTGTTTGCAACATGAGCACCAATCCCATCTTCTTTTAAATTGTCGCAAAAATTTGCCATACACTTATGATGCAATGCGATCAACCAATGACCTGATTCGAAGCAACGTGCTGCCAGGATCACTCATAAAGGGCTCATTTAAATTTTGGGGTCTTCCATTTACACTTTACCAAAGTGGTTTTGATTCTGACGAACATCCTTCAACTGACAAACTCAAAGCTACTATTTATGCTAGTTTACTTGGTTACACTAGTATGGATGTAGTTAAGCGCTTTTCAAACAAGATACCAATCAAAAAGCCACTCTAAGTGTTGAAGGAAGATATCAACAATCTTGATGGAAACCTCCTACTCCATCTGGCACGCGCGCTGCGCATCCCATGCCATCAAATCCGCCAAGCTAGGCGGACCTTCAGCTGTATAGAGTCATTTATACACATGTAAATAATTTCTAATAAAGCTTGTCGCAGAATGCGATTTATAAAAAAAAAGTTGGGTTCAAGATACGCCATTTCTCTTTATGGAGAAAATCCCTGTGTACGATGGAAATGTTCATATCATTCAAATTGCTTGGAAGTAGAAAAATACAACAAAATTTTGTAGTTACATATTCTGAAAGAGCGTATGAAGCCAAACCGACGTTGCGAATGATGTGTGTATCGATTGTTAATATTGAGCGCACAGTATACCTCTGTTCAAGAGTTGTTGGAAATAATTAACTTTTATTCTGATATTACAAAACCTTGACGGAACGAGTCAGGACCGCTACCCTTTACTTCTCTCTTAACGACTGGACACTTCTTTAACAGGTCAGGTTTTGGATGGAAGGAAGCAGCATGTTTTCCAACTCCAATGATGTCGCATAAAATATGACCGTCCTTGTTTCTATGGGTGCGTATTCTCAGCGGATATAGTTGGAGATGGTGGACAGAAGGTAGTCGGAGACTGCACTACGGACAGAGGAGTGTGGAACTTCACCTCTACAAACAATGTCAAAGAGAAGTGACGATGGAGGACTAATGTCATTGATGTAGAAGTTATTTAGTCCCAGTTTTGCAAATTTATCCGCTGCTTCATTTCCAGGAATGTTGGCGTGGGCCTGGACATAAAAGAACTCGCAGCTAGCAAAACAATTCTTCTCTGTAACAATAGCAGAGAGAAGCTGATTGTCACATACACAAAGCTTTTCTTCTATAGAAGTCAGCTTTGAGAAGCTATGAACTGCTTCAATACCGGAGAGGCAGTCAGTCATAACAGTGACATTTTGACCGTCTCTAGAGCGCCTTAAAGCTTGGAGAAATCCATAGAGTTCCGCTCTGTAATTGTTGGCTATGCCAGGTATTCTTCCGTACTCCACCTTATCAAAGTCCTCACTATTTACTACCGCATAAGCAGCAATAGTTTTGTCTTTGTTTGCAGAGCCATCTGTGTACCAAGTGACAACATTTCCATTGCTATTGATGTCGTTAGAGGTGGGACTAACAAGGTTAAAGCGAGCTTCTTCAAGGAATAGTGCGACTTTTCCTTTGTCTGGCGAGGCCATAGTGCGTGACACTGTCCTGATATAGAATTCCTTTAAGTTGACATCTAAGATATCCGAAAGTTGTTGGACTTTATCAACATTAGACCAGAAGGGGTCATTCGAAAGGTGTATACTCTTTGCAGCAAGAACACGTGAGGTCTCAGAATCAGTTGTGTGCTTGTTACAGGCTGTGAGTACATACGAGGATGCATTCTTTAGCAGCGAGTTGTCAACCATGTGCAGATTAGCAGAGTATAGCAGATTGCACGAGTTCACCCAATTGGTATGGGAGATTTGTGTTTTGGACATTGCTGGGTGCATATGCAACCTATTGGCCAGTTGAATGTCAAAGAATTGTCGCCTGGTGGTGGCAAAGAGATGCAGATCAGTGCCAGAGTTTAAGGACTTGTGTAGCCCAACAAAAACTTCAGTTTTGATCAGCGTGGAGGGATGGCCTAGTCCATAGCCACCTCTGTTCGGTGAAGCAAAAAGAAACAGTCTACCCATGTTTCTCCTCTGTATTCCGGCAATGTCAATAAAGGAGGAGGAGACCAGACTGTCTAATTGCTGGAATTGTGTGTTGTTCCAGCTGAAGCAGTCTGCAGCGTATGTTATAGTCGGAATAATGATTGTATTCACGGCCATGATGAGCTGGTTGACAGGGAGGAAATGGTTCCTAAGCTTCTCAAATTTCTTTCTGACCTGCGAGGTGATATGGTCAACGTGGCCAGAATGAGAACCATCAGCTGAGGAGTGGGCACCGAGGTAACGTATGGGCTCTTGCGCGGGAAGAGACACAATGGGTGTACCATCGATGAGTATGGATGGTGGATTGGTTGTATTAAAACCGTGGGTGTTGGTACAGAGAAATGTTTTAGAGGCATTTATCTCTAGACCGGTGCCATTTATAGCCACAAGTAAGGCGTCTATAAGCAGCTGCAGGTGTTGGATGTTGTCTGATGCTAGCGCAACATCATCTGCGTAGAGAAGAGAAGAGATACAAATGGATTCATCATGAGTGAATTTGTATCCGAGGTTCATGGAGTTAATTTTATCCGCAATGGCATCAACAAAGAAGTTGAACAGGAGTGGTGATAGAATGTCGCCCTGTCGCACTCCTCTGCAGACTTTGATATTGTTCAGTGACGTTGGAAAGGCGGGTATTAAGCAGTTTGGAGAAAAGCTTGTATATGGTGTTTAACAGAGTAATTTGGCAGAAGTTGTCAACCTTGTACTCTGATCCCTTTTTGTGTATAAGCCAGATGCGACCAGCTTTCCAAGAAGTGGGAACCTGCTTAGAAACCATACAATCATTATCTTGAACCCAACTACATCCTCACTGACATATCAGAGCTTCCCAAAAGATTGTCTGTTTAATAAACCAGGTGAATTTACGGTGTGGACAGATGGATCTAGAAAAAACGATGGTATGTGTGGTGGTGGTATTGTATGGTGCTCATCCGACAACATAATGAAATCAATCTCTTATTTTATTCTCCCACTTGGTAAACTAGCTTCGTCAACTGAAGCAGAACTTGCTACTATTTTATATACAGTATATAGTGCCCCAATGGTTCTAACATCGATATAATGGTGGACAACCTAAATGCCGCTAACATTCAAAACCCAAAATATAAATTTGCTACCTGTAAACATCTGACAGATGCAATTAAGAATTTATGCACAAATAAAGATATTAGGCTTTCTTTGCACCATGTATACAGCCACACTGAATCTGGGCTAAACTCAATAGTAGACAACTTGGCCGATTATGCAACAAATTTTACTGATAATATATATTTGGTATGGTCAGCAGTTCTTGATAACTCGTTCTTCTATCATGACAGTAATAGTATCAGATCCAATGTTACAAAATTAATCCACGATAATATCCAAGCCAATACAGTAAATTCCTGTATTAATGAGATAATCCAAAAAAAAGCCAGTTTTCATCCTATTAATCCATGTTTTAATTGGAGCAGATCAAGTTTTGCCCATCTCTGGTCACATAACTCTTTACGCTTTGATTCTAATATTTTATTCAAGGCACAGACAAATTTGTTTTGTATCCAAAATCGCAAAGGCAAATTACACTTATGTACCAAATGTAATACACCTTCATCTTGTAAACATTTAATTTGGGACTGTCAGAATACATCACCTAACAGAAAAACAACAGCGGAAGAACCACAAGATTTATTTAAGTTTTATCATATAGATTTAATTCCAGTTTTGGTTTGGGACAAAATAATTGTAGATTGTTTTAAAAAATCAGTTCCTATAGGTATACAGGGCATGCTTTCCAAACAATGTGCTAAAAGAATCAGGAGATGCATCAAGGAGAATATTATTCAATCCGAAATAGAACAGAAAAAAATAATTAAAATAGTTGAACTCAAATGGTCTGAGCTAGTTGGAGATATTAACCGAATTTTGGCCCAGAATATTTATAATTGTATCTCCACTATTTGTTTAATTAAACAAGCCAATAATGCTCTCCCAGTAAATTAACTTCCGTAACAACGGTTATTGTTCAGTAGTGAGTCGTTAATTTTTGCTTGTATAAATTCCCTAATCATACACTCTCAACTTTTGTGAATATGCAAAACACTAACATGACTGCTAACTTCATGCAAGCTCCCAGAACCTAATCACCCATTGAAAGACTATCGGATATCCCATATACCATTCCAGTACTTGCCTCAAACCCCACGCAAAGAAAATTAGAATCATCCTACCCCCAAGAAAACCTGAAGAAAAAACAAAGAACGTAACATATAATCTTTTATTATAATGAGTATGAGGAAGATCTTCCTCTAATCCTCTTGTAAAGGGTAAAAACCCAATAAACCCTCTTTTTTTTTCTACTTCCAACTTCTTGTAAAGACTTCAGTTTCTTGTAAAAAAGTAACACATTTGAAGTAGAACCAACATTAGAGGCAAAAGGAGATTCTGTTCCATTTCACATCATGGAAGGACTTCTTGAATTCCTTTTGATGTGTGTATAAATACACTATGATCTACTTGTACATCAATAAAAATGCCAAGAAAAATCAGAAAAGCACCGAGAACAGTTGACATAGAGTCAGATAATGATTCTGACACTGTATTTAATACAAGTTTTGATTTCTAAGGCCTCTGTTTCATCATTCGCTTCCATGGATTCCAGCGATGATTTGAACAACAGCATCAATTTATCTACTGAGTCTGGCGAAGATACTTTAAATGCGGATGAAAACAACTTTGAAGAGATTTCAAGCTCAAGCGAGGAAGATGAGGGAGATTTAAAGACCATGAGGTGGCACAACAATGATGATTGTGGTTGTGAAGAATGTTCCAGCTCTATTGGTCACTCTACCACCAAAATCTACGATAACAAACAATCGCGGAGGACATATTGAACCCATCAACGAAGCGGCCAGTTCCTGTTTCCTAAAGCAAAATCTAAGAAGAACAAATACACTTTGCTTGGTACAGTATCGGTGGACCATGTCCGTCGCTTTTATAATGACCACCCATTTTGCCAAAGCAAGTAGAATTGGCACAAGCACGCTGTATCCAAAAAGGTTAAGCACCTTCATGACAACAATCATCCCTTGCCAGAGCCGGTTATCAACACAAGTGTCTGTAGCTACAAGATCCCAAAAACACCAGTTTTCTTTAAAAACATTAGCACTTCTTACGGTGATTGTAGAGACACAACCTGCGTCCATGATAGCAAGTGCACAGTCCAAATAAAGATTGTAACTCGCAGAACAAGAGAGAGCACAATGGTTTGTGATGTGTTTGGATTTGGAAAACACACAGATCGTTTCCACCCAAAACTAAACCAACTACCTCAAGGTGCATTGTTGAAGGAGAAGTTGAGGATTTTGATAGAGAGTGGTTCCGATAACTCTGATTTACAAGATTACATTTGTAGAGAGTATAATCGCCATCTTGATCCTTTTCTTGACCATCGCTTTGACTATTCTAATGACCAGTTATCTCATTCTCATTACCGTGTCAACCATAAAAAGCATCAAGCATTGATGGAACGGTTTAATGTTGCTCTTGAATTGATGAGTGACTTGCATGAGAGTGATGGTGACATAATCGCTCTTGATGCTACTGACGGAAGGAATGTTAGTGACATGACACTAGATGATTTTGAGTTTGTATTTGTATCAAAGAAAGAACTTTAAAATGAGGAAATTTATTACTACAATTGTTGGTGTTGATGCAGTACACAAGTTTTGCTGGGATGAGCTTCAGAAGCTTTGGAAGGATCATGGTGTTCCGCTCCAGGTCTGGACCTCACAGGACAATAATAAAGTTACTCGCATTCCGTTTGTGTCCATAACTTCTGTTCATAACGCTGACCACCTCTCTAGAGTAATTAAGACCATTGAAAAGTACCTCTGTGACATGACAAATCCGGTTCTAAAAAGCAGCGAGCAGTGGAATGTAACCCTAATGATTGATGACAGTGCTGTTGAGAAGTTAGCTGCTTATAAATGTGGCAAGGAAGTCCTGATATGCTTTTTTAGAAAACAGGGATAAGCCTGAAAGTTTATTGGTAGTTTTACAACCCCCGTCAATAGTTATTGATGAGTTACCTTACACAAAAAATTATATATACAAATCACCGAGAAGGTGATTGCTCGTGTTCACAGTTTGCCTTGTAAACACATCGAGCGGTCCAAATGGAACGGGAAGTTTCCATGAGTATTGTAGAGATTTTTCGGAGAACAGAGAGAGGCTTGAGAACTCTAAAGTGCTTGTTGAATCGCTTGAAAGTGTCCATACTAACATATCCTAGCATACTAGCATAAATGGACCTCTTCCAATCTTCCGGCAACTCTGACATTTCTTCGCTTCCTTCAATTCCACGCTGCATCAAATAATATGGCGCTCCCCAAAATTTAAAAATGCCTCGAATAACAAAGCCAGGTTTCAGATTATCCTGGATAACCTTATTGATTCTGACCATCGCATCATGTAATTTAGTTTTATTATAGCGACAGTCAAGAAGCAAATGTTGCTGGTCTTCATGTGATGAATGACACCGAGGACATTTGGTGTCATAATTTGGATTGTTGCTCCAGTAACGCATCTTTGACAGAGTGCAAAGCTGGTTGGAGCGGAGGCGAAGTAGGAATTTTTGTTCGCTTTTGTTTAATTTGTCTATATCTACAGACGCTTTAATATGGTATTCATCATGTAGAAGGTCATATTTGTAGTCAACTGAGTAAGCACATTTAGAAGACAAATAAGATTTGACAAAAAGACGAACAGATTTGTGTGGAACATCACCGTTACAAACAAGATCAAAAGCAAGGTGAGTGGGTGGACAGATATCACTGATGAGGTGATTCTTCAAACCAAGCTTTGCGAGTTTGTCAGCTTCTTCATTACCAGGAATGTTGGAATGAGCTTCAACATAGTTGAGGGTACATGATTTAACTCTCTTCTTTTCCTGGACAATTGCATGAAGTAGTTGGTTGTCACATATTCGTAACTGTTGTTCCACATTTACCAGCTTTTCTATATGACTGTACAGCTTGAATGCCAGATAAGCAGTCTGTTAGTATAGTCACATGTTGGTCATCACGAGAGAGTTGCAAAGCACGGAGAAAACCAAAGAGCTCAGCTCTATAGTTGTTGATCACACCAGGAATGCGGCCGAATTCATGCTTCTTAAAATCAGATGCATTAACAACCGCATAAGCCGCAATACTTCTATCAGCGGTAGCAGAACCGTCAGTGTACCAGGTGACTCTATCATAGGTATCGGT
>JAOPGA020001727.1:0-17369 GCA_026419775.2 Acrasis kona | reverse complement strand
TTCAAACAATTTTGAACATTGATGCATTGATTTTTATCAAATTCGCCCAATTGTTCATTTTTATGATTCAACACATTCGCCAAAAGATTTTTCTTTTCGTTTTTTTTTCTTATTAATTGAGTGGAACAACAAGGACAAACTTGTAATCCGCCCAAACACAAATCATGATAAGCATGGCCACAATCGAACACTCTGACGTGATCATCTCTGCTCCATTGTCTAGCCAAAGCACTCGCGCACAGTCCACAAGTAGTATCGCTCGGTATCAACCCGCTTTGTAATTGATCCATGTACGAATTGACCAGATCAAAAGTGTCCCTCTCTAATATATTGGCAGCATCGTATAACAACGTTTGTTCGTAATTATACAAATTCAACATTTCGAAAATGTCACATCTCACATTTGTGATTTGGTCGCTCGTCACGTTTCCATTCGATTCTTCCAAGAATAATTTTTGTAACATGTCGGGCACTGGTACATTTCCCATCATGAACATTCGAATCAATTTGATGAATTTCATGTAAATTTGTTGCATCCACAAATTAACACATTTGGGCATATTGTGGGCGGAGTTCTTATGGGTGGTTAATTTCTCGCTCCTGTTCTTGTGTTGTTCCAATTTGATTTGGTTCAAATTTAATTTCGATCGAGCGGCATTTACTAATTTCTTATATCTGTTGACATCCTTCTCCGCTCGATCCATTTGATTTTTGAAATCATTTTCGTCATTGTTTTCGTCATTGTCGCCAGTGCTCGACGAAGATTTCTGTTCCAAAGTCAATTGCGTCATTTTCGAAATGCTGGAATTTAATTTCAAAGTGTACAAATCTAATTGTTCCTGATTCGATTGGATCATGGTCATTAATTCGTTGGTTCCTTCGTTTTGATGATTGCTCGTTGAATTAGAACGTTCTAATTGGTCATTTTTGTAATAAACTTGTTGTAAAGAAGAGAGCGGCTCGACGAAATGATCCAACAAACCAAACCACAACTTTTTGACCTCGCCCTCGGTCAATTTCTTCAACAATGTATTTCTCTTGCACATGATGATTGCATCAATGATGCGATCGATCGTTTCGAAAATCAATGGACATTTTTCGACGGGATACATTTCCTTCTCGAATCTCACCAATGGCACGTCGACCAATGGTCGATCCGATTCGAATTCGATGGACTGATCATACAATTCGTCAATCACGCGATCGAGTGCCAGATGGATCTTGTCCATTACGAAATCTAATGCCTTTTCGACCTGACCTCTCTTCTCGTACAAGTAACTAACGGCTTCGGAGATTTGATATTTTTCACATGCTCGGAGGATGCTCGCGTCGTGCGAAGAAAATGTTTGTAAAAAGTCGGGAACGCTCGCAGGCGAATATTGACACATCAAGATTGCTAATTGTACTTTGATGGGATCGGGTTGATTTTCTTGGTTGACCATGTGATGTAAATATTGATAAAGCATGTGATCATCTTTTTTGTTCGCACGTAGGGCGCTCATAATTTCGTTATGAATTTCGTGATGATGTCGAACCAAAAGTCGACTGGTCTTGATGGCATCTAACGCGAATAACGATTTGATGTGTTCCAAGATGGCTGTCCTTACTGACTGAATGTGATGGGATTGACTTTCGTCGTTCAGATAAACGAAAACGGTTTGATTGTAAGGAGGTCGGTCCATCAGGTAACAATGTACCGTTTTGTCGATGTGATTTAAATGTTTGTGTAAATGAGCCGCCAGACGATATAATTGTGCGTCTTGTAATTGTTTGGAAATGGATTCGTGATCGTCGACGATCCATTGCGGAAAATGTCCGAGCTTGTCGATGAGTTGTTGCATGAGGACTTGTTTGTCGTGTACGGCGGTCGATCTGTCGTTGATGAGATGCGTCATTAATTTTTGCGAAAAGTTTTGGATGGGAATGATTCCCTTGCACATGAACCTCAACATGAGCATATAAAAGTGACTGACTTGATCCGATCTCCATTTGAATTGATTAACCGATTCCATCATGTGCGAAATGATTTGATAATGTTGTTGGACGCTTTCCGCGCGTTCGTATATGGAGTAGGGCCCGCCTTGATCCATCATGCAGGTGCTCAACCAATCGAAAAGTTCCGATGCATCGTGCTTGATCAGTAATTGTAAATATTTAAAACTCTTGTTGTTGTCCACGTCTTGGAATATAAAATCCATCAATTGCGTCTTGATTGATTTCAAGCGTTGATTCGGAACGGGATGGGCTCCGGCGAAACTCGTTCCCTCGAAAGTGTTTTTTAAATATTGCATCACGATGGATAGGTTCGAATTGGTCTGTAGGTAATCCTCGATGGGTGCGATCCATTCGTTTCGAAGAACGTTGTGAATGTAAATGTTCATTCGGCATAGTTGGTTGATTGATTTGTACTTGTTGCAGGTTGATTGTAATCTCGAAAGTTCCAATTGTGAAATGTTTAATTGTAAAACGACACTTTCCAATTCATCGATGCGATCGCTCTCCACGTGAAATTTCTCGATGGCGTCGTATAATTCTGAATTGATTGGTAGCGAGTGTAATTTTGATTTTGATATGCCGCACCGAACCAACAACTTTACAAAAACATCTCGTTGACCTTCTTGAATGTATTTGTGAAATAAATCCATAATGATCGGATAGTGTTGGATCATGATGCAATATTCCAAACATGTCTTGCCGACTCTCCATAGAACCGATTGTTCTTCTTCTTGGTCATTTAGGTAACGATCTCTTAATTGTTTTGTGAGGTAGGAATGTAACAAGTCACCAAGCGTCGAAGCTACTTTGTTGATGTTTCCAATGATACAGGGCAGGGAATGGATTCCGTCGTTGTAAAGGTCGACGCACATGTCGAAAGCCGATTCGTACATTCCACATGCAAAGTAGACTTGAACGCGTTGTTGCCAGTCTAGAACGCGACTGGCACGTGATTGGTGTAGGCCTAATAAATGTATCGTGTTTGATTCGTGTTTGATGCGTATGCGATTGGGTTGACTCGGAGTGAGATGTGTAAGTGATGTGGAGGCGACGCTGACGGTATCTTTGATCGTTCAAATCACGAATGGCACTCTTTAGTACCAACTTGTCTAATTCTTGATTTAAAAGTGATGATGTGGTGGATGATGGAGTGACTTGATTACTGATGCGAATGGGTACGTGTTGCATCATGTCAACGTTTAAAACTCCCAAATGTGAAATGTTGATATCCTCTCCAACGTGTGTTGATGTGCAGTACGGATCCACATAACTCATTCTTTCGTAGGAACGGTCCATGATTACGAGACAAGTACTAGCTACCCAGTTCATCCGACCAACATTAAATGGAGCAATCATTTCCGTTTCTGATTCAGCGCTAAAGACGCCACTGCAATTGTAAATAAAACATTAATGATTTTTCACATACTCTTTGTTATGGATCATGAATGTTGAAATTTTGTTTCCAAAAGATACAGCCAGAACGGGTTTGGTAGTTGTTTGCGGCATGACGTCATAATCTCCATCTGGTAATTGACATGACTTCCATGACACGCATGGGAGTGAATTAGTTGATCGGTCCATTATGACTCTTAATGTAGTGCTACCCACACGGATCACAACGCGGTCAACCAAAACAAGAGCGATGATGGTGGTGGCATCATAAGCGTCGTAACTTCCATCAACAATGTGTTTTTCGCTTTTAGCAAGTATTTGTGCATCAATCAAATTTAAGGATCGTAATAAAGGGTCTGATTTTTGAGGAAGTGACAACCAGTTCATTAATGATTTGGGTTCTATAAAAATTAATGTTGGTGAGTGAGTAATTAATTACCTTGTACATCACCAGTGGAACCTACTAGATCTAAGCTTAGCACTTCAGTGTCTACTACTGTGACACCAAGAACTCTTGTGACTTTTAACAACTTCACTTGGTTTCGGTCATGACAAACAAATGTTGATCTCTCCGAACAAATGTTCAGGACACAACTGTCAAAGACATTATTGATGACTTTGATGGGTGTGTAGTTGGATGTGTTCCAAAGTGTTATGGATCCATTAGAATAACCAGCTGCTAGTAATCTGGTAGTTTCGGTTTCCTGTTGAGGTTAATAAAAAAGTAAAAAATGAAATGTTACAGATGAAGTTTGGTCGCTAATCACAATTCTTCCACCAAACGAGAGACAGGTTATGCTGATTGTGATTAAATGGTCATCGGACTGTTTGTTTCCCATGATGGCAAGCCTCTTTTGTTCTTTTCTGTCATACAACAATATAAGTCCTAAAGTTGTCCCCACTGCAATGTGTCTGCTTGACACTTTAATAATGTTGGCCTCTCCTGTTCTTCTGCGCATCTATGATATTAATTAACTGGTACATGTTGTACTTACATCTTTCGAAGTAACATCTTCTTGGAAAGTGCGCAATTGAATATGTCTTGATATTCTCTTGGCATTCTTCTCTTTTTGCTCCTGGGTTATTGTTTGGTTTGACAACAATGACTCCAGGCCAATGATTTTGTTCTTTCTTCTTTCATCGCGTCGTTCCTTCACCACTTCAAACTTTTTTCTGCTGGTTTTTGTATCATAATAATCCCCGTAATCAATGGTCTCATCATAAAGTGGATATTCATCCTCATCAATCTCCTGAAGTATAGATTTTAAATGGTCAACTGATGGCTCTGTCGACACCTTGTCCTCTCCAAGATCCTGTTCCAAAGATTGCTCTCTCCTTCCAATGGATGTGGTATCAAAGCTCTGAAAAGAGAACGTCCTCTTCTTTTTGTCCGCATGTTGATTATGTTCGAATACCTGTCCAACCAGTTCATCATTTTCAAAATCTTGCACATGGTGTTGACGTTCCCTTTGTTCATAATCCCCCTCGTCATCACTTAACTGGTCTTGATAGTCACTAAGGTCATCTTGATAAATGTCATCATCGGACACATCAGAGAATTGATCTCTGAGCGACGACAAAATCTGAAGGGAGTGGCCTCCTTCCGTCATCAGAATCGTTTGAAGATTTTGAAAGAACCAAAAAAAACATCAATGACAGTGAGTGATATGACAAGTTTTATTTTACAATTTAAGCGAGATGAGAAGGCACACCCTTCCATTTTGCTTCCAAGATATTCTTGAATAAAGTCACTTCGCCGTTCAACGCTTGCTCTAGATCATTCTTCGAAACCAAGGCCGACACGATGGAGTTTGTATTAATACTTTCGTTCACTTTCTTCTTCTCAATCTTCAAGAAGCTCTGGTCCACCAATGACTTGCAACTGTTCATCAACGAAGTATCGGATTCGGCTATTTGAATGTTGTGTTGTGCGGAAAGACTTTTAAAGTAGTTAATTAAACCTCCAATGTTAAAAGTTTGATTGACTCCTTGATGTTCTTTAAATAACCAACTAGCGCACAATAAAAGTTTTTGTTGGAAGGGAAGCGCTTTGATGGAAGAAAATTTTGATGTTGATGTGTAGTACTTTGAATATACAGCATTAACGTTTGCTAGACCAATGACTGATCCTTCCTTACATTCTGATAAGCACTTCTTAGCAACATCTAACGCAGTCCTGACTCCTCCTTCGACTAGACATTTATTTGCAATCATGTTGACGGCTGCATCATTGAACAGAACTCCATCTCCAACGGCTAAGCGAATTCTTTCGTAAAGAATTTGTTTGATGGCATCTTTTTTGTAAGTGCAAAAAGTGATTTTGTGGTTGAATTGTTGTACAGTTTCTCCTACGAGCTCATTTGCGATACCCACTACGATAAGGCTTGATGACGTGGTCATCTCCAAAATACGTTCTTTTAATTCGTATGGAAGGGCTTCTACTTCGTCAAGGATAAGCACGACGGCGTTGTCTTTCATTTGTCTCACCTCCCTGCAGATGTCTTCAAAAGTGATTTCGTCAGCATCCAGGAAGAGTGCCGCACACATGAACTTTAAAAGTAAGGGTTCTGTTTTACATGACATGCAGTTTAACAGGATGCTGGTCGTGTTGGGGTATCTGTTGATGACTTGTGTAATTAATGTGGTTTTTCCAGTTCCCGGTTGCCCTGAAACAAAGATGCTTGATCCAATGCCCTTCTTGGTGGTGTTTGAAATAATGTCTGTGAATTGTTTTAGTTCTTGTTCCCTTCCATGTAAATTAAATTCAAAGTTTGCAAGACCATCTCTTGAGAGTGCTTTTCTTGCATTTGAAATCTTTTGTTCCCAAGTAAGTCCTTCAACATTGGTTGGTAATTCTTGAGCAGGGTCTCTTAGAACTGGTGTAGTTGGTTTGTCCTTGGATGGTTTTGTTGGGGTTGTCCGGTTCCTTGTAACTGTTCCCGTTGTTACGAATGGACTCTTCTTCAAGTTTTTGATTGGTGTGGTGAATGTTGTTGTCTCCGTTATTACTTCACTATTTTGTGGTTGTTTGGCTTCAAAGTTTTGCGTTTTTCGTTTCCTTGATTTAATCGGGGTTGTGCTTGTAATTTCATCCATCTTGTCGATTTGTTTTTGTTCGGTATCTTGTTTTTTTTCAGCAATTTGTTCGGTGGGTAAATCTGATACAATCTCTGTCCTCGTTTTCTTTTTAAGGGTGATGAAATTTCAATGGCTACTGTCGGAAGTACAAGTTTGTAATTTTCTTTGGCCTTGGTCTTTTTGTTTCCTTCTTGATTTCTACTGGTGGGTTGAAGGTTTCATCTCCTGACTCCTCTGTCAAAACTGGATCCTCATGCTCCACTTTGATGACACCTGATGCTTTTGCATTCTCAGAACCAAGCCTTATAAGATGGTCAGCAACGAGGGTTAATACTTTTTCGTAGGGCTTGCTCGTTCATACGAGCCAAAGCCAAAGTAAACTCCTCAGCCACTTCATTGTCACACATTTCAATTTATTTTTTAACGATAAAATTTCAGACGCGAATATCTGGTTGACAAAATATATTTTAATACAACGACTTTACATCATGAAATAATCAATGCTTGCGTGGTCCATTTTAACGGCCGAATCTTTTTCCTTCCTATGAGATTTAGGAGCCGCCTCGTAAGTATTAAAGAATCTATTCAACTTGTCATCAATCTCCATTATAGTGCCTAAATTTCCGCAACGGTAGCAATAGTTTGGAGCACTCCACACGGTGATAAATGTATCATTCCATAAACTTTGATAACCATCCATACATAGTTGGTTAGATCTCACGATAAGGCTTATGTTATTATTGTGAAGGAATCGGTCGACCACATCTTTTCCGAACGCAAAACCTGCACCGCGATGAGATAGATTACAACCAGTTTCTCTTGTGGGATCAGGGTCGCTCCACAGCAAATCCGTAAGGGCACCTTCTGCGGGAACATCTTTGAATCTTTCGAGCACTCTGATTTGATCGAGTGTTGTTATTGCAGGGCTCAGACCTCCGTGTACACAGAATACAGTCCCATCAATTAGTGCAGCAACCGTGAGGTAATCAAACATCCCTGTAAAGTGCTTCCATACATTTACATTTCCATACTTTTTCATGCATTCGGTGTAAAAACCATATATTTGGGTGATCTGGCGTGACTCGTGGTTTCCCCTCAACATTGTGATTCTACCTCTATATCTGAGCTTATAACATGTAAGTAAAGATATGGTCTCCACGGAATAACCACCCCTGTCCACATAATTCCCAAGGAACAAATAGTTAGTGTCTGGTATTTTACCTCCAATTCGAAACATCTCCTTTACATCGTAAAACTGTCCATGAACGTCGCCGACTATGGTTACTGGAGACTTTATATTTTGCACGTTCGCTTCTTCCAAAAGTAGCTCCCTAACCTTCTCACAAATGTACTTAACTTCGTGTTCTGTCAACAGTTCACCGCTTTCTAACCGAGCTATACATTTGTCTACATCAACCACCGCTTGAGCCATCCTTTCCAACAATTGACAGTGACATCAGGATAACTTACAATGAGATTCACACTATGTAACTAAAATATCAAATTTAATATTACAGGAGGACCACATTGAGGAGAGGTTTTCACTCCAGGACCTTGATTTATGATTGACGCACTTGATTTTTGCGTACATCAATGAGGAGCACAGAGTATAAATATTTGTCATACAACACCAATTATCAGTATAATGATAAGCTCGATGCCTTCCTCTCTGATGGACCTTAACTTTTTATACTTGGAGTGGTTATGCAAAGGATTTGAATTTTTTTAGGATATGGAACCAAGACATCATGCTAATGACAATTCCAACAGAAGGTAAGATCGTGTTTGGTCCATCAATAAAGTTTTACTTGATTTCTTATTATTTGAAATTGGAAGCTTTACAAAATGAAGCATTGTGGAAGATGTGGAACGCTACTCCAAGATAGAGACTTGGATAAAAAGAGATTGGCATGTCCGAAGGACGGGTGTGGTTATGTTTTTTATAATAATCCTCTTCCTGTAGTGGCAGCTCTTGTGGAATACGATAGTAATCATGTAATCTTGGTACAAAACAAAGGATGGCCTAAAAGTTGGTTTGGACTTGTAACAGGATTTATTGAACCGAAGGAGGAGCCAACGGTTGGTTGTTTAAGGTAAGCACAATTTGTGGCCACGATTATAACATAGATAGAGAGTTGAAGGAAGAGCTTGGTCTCGACGGCAAAATAGAGTCACTTATCGGGGTTTATAACTTTCCACAAAGAAACGAGTTAATCATAGCATACCATGTTAAGGCTACCGGTGAAATTAAAATGGATGAAAAAGAGCTACAGGCTTATAAACTTGTCAAATTTGAAGATATAAAACCTTGGTCTTTTGGTACAGGTCATGCGGTTAGAGATTGGTTGAAGAAAAGGAATGTCACAAGTAAATTATAGATTACAAAATCAAGATTGAGTTTAAAAACAATGTGCAATATCTATTGTTGTGAGTCAATTGTATAGTGGTTGTGACACACCCGGAGAGAGTTGGTAGTTGTAATGCTGTCGGGTACTTGTATGGTAATGGTATAAAAAGATCAATTACCCGAAAGGAATAAAGAACTTTATTTTTTTAATACCCTCTTGGGTTTGTTAGAGCTTGATTCATTACTGCCCTTTCCTGTTTCATAAGCATGGCCTCGATGAAAAAGATTGCAATATTCGATCCGACCGACAGAATAGAAAGCCAGAAGGGACTGCTCATCAAAGAAATGTTTGAGAGGATTCAAGGAGTGGAGACAGAAATATTTGCAATCAAATACAATCACTTTCCAGTCAAAGATAACGATCTGACATTAGATTTAATCGACTCAGATTTAGAAGCGAACGGAGAGAATTCTACGATAGGTCAAGGGCACCTTCCTACTGTTGAATCAATCTTTGAGTATCTAACAAAAGAGTTTGATGGGTTGGTAATAGGGGGAAACAATGACCACGAAGTAGATGACGACGAACAGGAATACTTTAAAGTTTACTACCCACTAATCAATAAGTTGTTATCCATAGATTATCCACTTTTAGGTATCTGCTGGTAAGTGTTACATTTTCTGTAAATTGTTAACAAAAAGGGGTGCACAATCACTAATGAGAGCAATTGAAGGAGACAAAAGATTGACAAAAATGACAATGGTTGGAAAAGAGCCTCAAATAGGTATCTTAAAGTTTTCCATCATCAAGGAAAATCCACTTTTTGATGAAATTGCAAATGAATTTTTCTCTACATCCTACCATATGGTATGTTTCATTCTTGATAAATCAGCAAAAATCATTTGCTCAAGAGACGGATATTGGGACAATCAGGCATTCCAATACAAAAACAAGAGATGCTTTGGTTTGCAATTCCACCCAGAACATACATTAAAATCTTCTAATAAACTCTTTGAAAAATTTAAGAACATGTCAGATGAAGAGAAGAGAGAATTTGTTAATGCAAAATTAATTTTCGACAATGAATCGCCGGATGAGGATGTTGGTACAAAAATCGCGACCAACTTTATAAGAATAGCTGGTAATAGCTCCTTTGAATCCATTCCAACATTGATATAATAAACTCACGTTCTTTTTATCCTGATAATTACAATTCTATTTTTAATTCATAGAAACAATGCTGTCGAATGCAAGGAGATCAACATATATAAGGCTTTTTAGTACCTTTGTACCTCGTTTGAATAATAAAAGAGAAGGAGATGGTAATTCCGTCAAATCAACATCACATGAATTCGAAAGAGACGCTGACCCTGATCAGGTGAGAAGAGGTAAATTATCAAAGAATGGTGGAGCTCACATACAATCAAGCGCAGAACAATCAGCAGCATCCCAACATACACCACAACATGACAATGATTTAAAAAATACCCACAGGCACCAGAGGAGTCAAATTGATTATAAAGATGGAAGGTCTAGACAGGAGCACGAAGATGCCAAAAAAGAAGCTTATAATATGTCTGAGAAGCATAACCCTCATCCCGAAGGTGTTCATGTTGTAAAAGATGACGTCAAAGGGAATTTCAAAAAAACTAATAAAGACTAAATCTTACATTTTACATCAATCTAGACTGTATTTACAAGTTGATGGTTTATTGCTGGTAACATAATTGGCACATCCTTTTTAATCGAAAAAGTATTTTGCACTTTTAACTCTCTCCAGATCCAATGAGCCTTTACTGGGTACGTCAGGGAATTCTACTTGTGGATACATTTCCCTAAAACCTTCCAAAAGTGCTTCTAACAAGGGTTGAGAATGTAGTTCAATAAAACTTTCTCTAATATGTTCGTTCATCAAATCAACTTGGTTAGGATGTGTCCAGTAAGAATCATGAACGGAAGCAAAACAAATGCCACTCTTATGACACTTTAAAGCAGTCATCATCATATGTGTTGCATCCAAAGAATGCACATAATTTGGAGGAAAAGCAGATTTTTGTCTTGCAGAGTTTATCGGTAACTTATCGCTCTTGTCAACAACAATTACGGATTGTAGCACTGTTTTAATTTGTTGTTTATTATCTCGTCGGTAGGGTTGTGCAATCGGTAAACCTAATGGACTGACCCACATCACTGGCCTTCCAACAGATGATATTAAATGAGCACATTCATTGAGCCACTCCATGATGGTTTTTGCAGAGGAAAAGACTTCACCAAGAGACTTCAAGGTGGTAGTAGCCAAATAGCTACTGCATTTATTAACTTGATCAAGATCAATTTCCTTCTTTTCTATTAAACGCCTTCTTATTTGTTCCTTGGCCCCTAGCCAAGTCACACCATACACACTAGTCATAACTGTTTGTTTTATGGTGGCACGGTATACTTTACCATTCAAAAGAGCTGCAATTGGGTTGCCTTCTTTGGAATCCTTTTCAATAAACTTCTTTACAACATTCAAAACACCACTGTACACATCCATAGGCTTGACTGTTGGTAGTAGATTGACATGCAAAGCACCCATATTATCTCTACCTAACGCAGCATAATGCTGAAGACCATTACAACTACCATCCATCTGAACAGGAAGTTTAGATTTATAAAGATGAGGGTCGGGACTTCTCAAGATGCTCGTCAATTCAAAACAAGCGGCCAATGTCTGCCATGGATTTTCGCTTTTAATCCACCACTGAGAACCATTCAAAGGTTGATCAGCGGAGTCTTTTATTAGATCTATATTCCGATCAACATAATCAACTCTCTCCTCTAAACCGACCTTATCCTGACCACACAAGTTTGCAAGATGTATCTTTAACCAAAATATTCCACGCTCACCAACGGGTTGGCTTTCATGAAACCACAACAGACCTCTGTTCAGATCTGCACCCATGTGATTAAGATGAGGAGGAATTGGATAGGCTCTACCTCTAAAGTCGAGATTATGTGGAAAATAAAACTTTTCATCAGCAAAATTCTCAGCAACTTTTAACTTGTTCAACAAATCACAACGCAGCGAGTGCATGTTTGCATTCTCAGTTTTAAGTCTTTTTATTAAACCTAATTGTTTGTTTCTAATGTTCTTGTCGACATCTTTATTCGGCTTTGGCGGGACCTCATGATCTGTTCTTGAGGGTATGCTTGCAACTCCGCCTCCATTGTTCCATACTTGGTTCACAACATCCAAAACTTTTTTATTCACATTCCACTCCGTCTCTCCCAAAACGTTCATCGACTCAAAAATCATTTTCAGGTCAAAATCTCTCAGTAGCTTTTTTTGAATATCCGACGAGTACACTCTCATGATGCTTGACTTTAAAGTTAAATATCCACCCACATCGTGTTCTTCCCAAGGTTTAGGTTTGACGACCATCGGAAGGAACTTTGTTCTCGAAAATTCTCTAATTGTGTTTTCGTCGGCGATTAGAGCGTGTAGTTTCGGAGCCATCCTGACGATGCCTAATGATTTAATAGAGCTGTTGTGATCAGTGTCGGTTTCATCCTGAAGTGTTGGTTGTTTGACCACCGAATGAGTGAATGCTGGCACTTCGATAATCTCTCCATCTGACTCTCCGGGAATGACCGCCACTTCTATTAAAAGTTTAATTAGTTCGACGGATATTTTTAGAATTTCTTTGTCGTCAACTAGAACAGAAACTTCCGGTGCTGATTTAGCATACCTGTTAATGTTTCTAATGAACTTGTTGTCTCTTCCCTTTAAATGTGATGGAACGGTCATTTGTGAAACATTAATTTCTGCTGTTAGTACGGAACCTATACGTGCTGCTAAGCGTGATAGAGCAATTGTTCCGTTCGCTGACAATAGCGCACTGAATGATTCATATAAAGTAATAACTGCCATCTTCTCAGATGATACCATTGTTGTAAGTTCTTGATCAATGTGTGTAAGCGAACCCTTGGCAACTCGAATTTGTAAATCTCTGATTCGAGTTTGAAGTGGCGCCACCCAATCTATTAAAATCTATGACGGTAAGAATGCCGGGCGTGTTTTGACAATTACTTTTTTCGCAGCAGGTGTTTGTGAACCAGAATCACGCTTCACTGTGAGGTCGATTTCTTTATGGTATCTTTTCTTTGCAGTCTCCAAAGTTGCCTCCTCTGATTTTATTTGTTTATCATTAATTTCATGAAAAAATTGGAATGCAGGCTCTCTCTCGTTTTGTATTTGTTTTGAAAGTATTGACGGTTCATTGGCACCAAGACTTGCTAAAAGATCTGCGAATCTACCACGTGTTAAATCATGTAATGTTTGGTGTGGGAAGTTACATATCGTCTTGAGTTTGATTTTGGACGCTATAGGTAAGGAAATTCGACTTTTTTGATAATTTTGAAAGTGTTCTACTAACATGCTTAACTGCGTTAACATGAAGCATGCTTGTGATATTTTTTGTAAAGATTCAAAGTTATTGTTCACTTCCGGCAAAACACCCAATTTTTTTGATGATGAAGAGAGATCAAAATGTAGAGAATGCAACACTTTATTAAAATTGTACATCTTCAAGTTCATCCCTAAGTTTCATGAGGAGGACACCGAGCCTATTTTGGCCGTGTCCATTTCCACCATCGCCCCAATATGAATCATTCCTAGTGTGCTCCACTAACTTGGCATTACCTGTACCTAAAAGAATTTTTCGTATGTCATCGTTTTGTGTAAATTTTGCATGTATAGCTCTGTACATAAAGTCTTCTTTTACGTGTTCCCAATCGGCGCGTAACGGAAACCATCTACTCCTTCCCATTTTAGCACTTATCCCAGGTGTCTCTGCATTCCTTATGTCTTCCTCAAACTGAGTACCCTCAAATTTCTTGGCCTGAAAGTAATGCTCGCTCGTCATCCAGTGCTTGTCCTCCAGTTCAAATGAGTGTGCTGAGAAATTGCTGAAGCATCCATATGCGTCTTTTTGATTATAAAAGTTGATGACTTCCTTCATTATATTATTTAATTGATGAATGAATGTTGAAAAAATTTGTATTTTATATTATGACTTCAATTCTAGAGATGAATCTGCTGTGTGTTCGTGGAAAGTACATTGATTGTAATGGTAAACGGTCAACTTTTTGAGTTAATTTCAACTTTGCTCATGACCCTAAACGGCCCTAGACGGAGCTAGACAATTGCAACAGCTGAAATTAGCAAAGATAATAGTATTCCAAAGATCACTGATATTCAAATTAATTCAATATTTGTTGGAGTAATTATTCATTTGCAGGAACGTTAAATCAAGAGCAATTGTAGCTACTTCCATGTGACATACCACTATCAACTAATACATATATAACTATGCACGATACTAGAACTCTTTTTCAATTTACATTTCGGTTAACGCGTGCATTACCTTGTAATAACTTTTTCACACATGTAATATTTAATACACGCAATAATCACAAGTTCTTATAATTAATACATGTTTTATTCAAGTACAAATGCGCCGTGCAGCTTTCTGAAATTATAAAGTCCACAGGCTATAGCCACACAGGAAATATGTAGAGGCAGAGAATGCTGAAATGCGTGCCTCTTGCTGACTGATCGGCATTTTTTGAACCATCCGTTGACGTGCTCAACAATTTTCTGCTCTCTCCTTGATACTTCATCAAACCTCTTCCTCCTCTCATTATCACCAATAGATGTTGTCTTGTATCCTGCGACTACAAAATCCAATCCGCTATATGCACTGTCTGTAAGTGCGTAATTGTCCCCAACTACGTCTTGAATAACATAACAGTTACGTGCTTGCATGCAGTCATGCATAGATCCGGGAAACCCAGTCTCGAAAGCAATGATGAACCCATCAAAGTCAACCAATAATTGTGTGACCATACCATGCATCTGATAGTGTGTACTGTACCAAAAATGTTGGTTCTTTTGTGGCCGCCGCCTCTGATGAATTGTTCCATCAAGAACAAACTTAATTAAAGTGCTTATGCTTGAGCAAGTGCCTGATACTTGCTTATTAGGTATATATTTGGTGAAGTAAATAGCAAGCACTGCTGTCATTACATTAATAACTTTGCTTACAATGTATTCTGAGACACCAAACATGAGCCCAAAAGAAGCATAAGAGTCATACTTGACAATCCACATCAAAGTTAACAACAGCATGTCATCAAAACTCATACATCTAAAAAGTTAATTGAGATAAACATAAAACTTACTTGACTTTTGTTTGCTCCATAACGTGCTGTATTTGATCATTCAAATCACTTTTTATAAGTTCAAACTGGTCAGCAGTAAGACGAATGTTCTTGGTGAATAACAAAGGAAACTCTTTAAAATACTCGTAATTTTGGTGTCTCCGATACTTGGTTCTGGAACTTCGAGAGCTTTTCCCCTTCCAATTCCAATATTTGTATGTAATGCTGCTTTTTCAATAAAAAGAGGGTATTCTACTATGTCCCTTTCCGTTGCCAAGTCCTCAAGTTCATGCATAAGCACGCATGCAACGATCGCCCTGCACCATTTCAATTTCTGGTTGTTCGGAATCATCGGAATTAATTTGAAATTGGAAATCAAACACAGAACAAAGAACATGTAGACCAACGGAACAGGAAACGGAACAGGAAAGGGAATCAGGAATCAGGAATTATAGTAGTATAAATGAGATAAAATGCCTAACATTTATTCAACAAAAAATGACAAGAAGCCGAAAAAGTAGAGATTATTCCTCCCCATCATCTCCAACTTTTGACAATCTGAGCACGCAGGCCCCTTCACAGCGACCTGACTCTCCATTAATAGACTCAGATGATTCCGTGAGACCAGATTCACCACAAACAATTTATAACCGACTTGAGGCAGAATCACTTATCTCACCACAAAGATCAGATGCTCAAAACAAAAAAAGAGCACCCAAAGACGATGAGGACAACGACGATGAGGACGATAGTGGAGATGATGAGGACAAGGAAGTTGGAAAGCCAAAACAGAAGCGAGTACGGCTGCCAAATGACGTCAAGGCTACCATTGTACGTGTTCACATGGCAGGTCAGAGAAGTTGGGTGAGTACTTTGAAGAATAAGGAAGTTGCCCGTATAATGAAAACTTACGGCTGCAGTGAGCAGTCAATTAAGAATGCTGTTCGCTCTGCTACTACTTCTGCAGGCAAGCGCTCTAGCACTGGCAAGGGAAAAAGCAAACGTACCAAGGTCACAGAAGCAATTTATAGCGACAATAGTGGGTCTGACGCGGAGCAGGTACCAAAGAAGAGGCTACGAGAGCATGAAATAGCGGCGCTTGACGAGGGTGAAAAAGCGGCCATGCAGACACAAGAATCATCTGCCTCAATGAGCACAATTGAAGAGGTCAAGAAATCAAGAGACGATTACAAAAACAACACCCAGGTGCTTCGCGACGAGATTCAAAGTCGCGCTGCTGAGAAACTTCGCCAAATACAAGCAGCAAGAGCACAAGAGGAATCCAGACTTGCTGTGCTTAAAGAATCAAACAAAAGTAGGGAGCGAATGTACACTGCAATGGAGAAGATGGTAGAGAAACTTGTTGCAGCAGATCAAAACCCAAATGATGACAGGCTATCAAGAATTGAGTTGACTCTAGAGAAGCTGGCTACTGTTGTTGATCGATTGGCATCAAGAGATCATCATGTCTAAATAAACTCCTTACTTTGCTAAATTTCACATCTTTAATACATTCGTTAATTATAAGAACTCGATGTAATGCATGTATTAATTAATTTAGGCATGTGATGCGGTGTATTATTTTTATACATGCGAAATCGTAAAAGAGTTCTATTGATCTGAAATTATCTGAAAAACTTTAATAATTCGGTCATTAAAGTGCATGCAATAAACAGATTAACTTCGTCTCTGTCGCCATCATGTTCTTTTTTGGTTAGTTGACTATACGTTATTTCTAAAAAACTATTCTACTATGATACAGTCGTCGCGACACCCACAGGTTTTGTGTCAAACGTTTCATAAATACAATCTTACGTTGTATTATGCCTACGTCATATTGATAGAAGGTAAGTAACACCCTTCCTTTTCCAAACTAATCTTACATTATAAACATTATAAAAGTCAAATTCACTTACGGTTGGTGAATTACTTCAAAAATATCCAATAGATCTCTCCTTGAATCAGACCTCCCAGAAAAGTTCACAGTTCTTTATGGGTACAGCTCTGCCTTATATGCATTTTTGAATGTATATGTGACGCCTGCTCCTTTTTAACAGTGATGCATTATGGTTTGCCCCGACACTTCCAAGACCATTCCATGCTTTCTTAGGAAACAGACAAGCCGCCACAAATTATGCTCAACAAGACGATCAGGCCGCAGGAAACAGACAAGATATTGCAAGTAAGGCTCCGTAAGACGATCAGGCCGCGTTAATTGAAAGGTTAATGCACAATATGCTTCGGGACATGTGGCCGTAACGATTGCAGAGCGTACGCGCGTGTACACTTTCTTGTATTGTTTGGGAACTGTGCTGCCAGGTCAGTTATAAGTCGAAGTACATCACCCCGCCG
>JAOPGA020001725.1:0-32956 GCA_026419775.2 Acrasis kona | reverse complement strand
ATAGACCGTGGAAATCAAACATCGTTGGTGGATCACTGGCAATTGCCATACATCAGGACAACCACAACAGGATTACAACCGAAAGGGAATTCAATTCGTTCGACTTGATTTTATTCAAGCAACACCATGAAGAGATTGAGAAGAGATTTATCCGGTGCTCTCAAAGAGTTACCGCATGATGTAATACTACACATCATTAGTTTTATTCGATTTATTGTACCATACACAAGCACCCCGACTCTATCTCAACTTTGCAGAACATGGTTTGGATATTTTGACACTGACCGCAACATTGAATTGATCTTCTCTACCATTTACATTACACCACTCTCGGAGAATCCTGTGTTACCGATCGGATTACAAGTTATCAACACCACGTCGGCATTAGATCTGGACCACCTTGATACCACAGAACTCGAAGTTTTAACAATGAGCATTGAAAATCATACTGATTTGGCCCCCTTTGTTAAAAATGCAAAAAGATTGACACAATTAGAGGTGGTGGGAACAAGACATGCCTATTCATCTATCGTGCAATGTGCAGCAACCATTCAGAACATTCAAGACTTTTCCAACCTCACCATTCTGGCCGTGCCAGATCTCGACGCAAATTCCTCTCAAATATCACAAATACTATCCACCTGTACGTTGTTGAAGGTATTAAACGTTGCACTAGATCATACTCTGGACATTAATATTGATTTAACAAACAGTCAACTAGCGGAACTCACGCTTTGCAGCACCCTTGCTCTTGCTCACACTCCCACTTTGAGTGTTCGTTGGAGTGATCATCTCGCCAAATTCGTCGGAACAATGTCAGCAAGGTTGGACCCAAAGTCATCCATAGAAATGTTCAATCACCGACTCACCGACATTTTGATCGTTAATCTATCGGGTGGACTAAAGCAAACCAATTTGATTGACATACACGGCGCACAACACATACCCATTAACAATCGGCTGCGAAGTTTTTTCACTAATGATGTTGACTTTTTGGAAAATGCTAGCATTTATTTATCACAATGTACTTCTCTGCGTGATATCGGAATCATTGAAGACGAAGATGTGGTGTTTGAGGATGTGCATGATTATGGGCTAATGTATAAACAATTGTTTGATCCCTCTAAGCCTTTGGCGAATAATTTGAACCATGTTGAGTTGAGGTTAGGTGACTCTGAGAGTCAGCAGTTCCATTTGAGTTTGTTGTTGAAGAATGCAAAGAATTTGAAGGAACTTGTTATTTCAGATACAAAAATAAGTGATGGTTGCGTCGACATCATCTCGACTTTTGGTAAGCATTTAAAATTGTTGTCGTTAATGAGTCCCTTGGAGAGGGATGATGTGAAGAAATTGTGCGAGTTAACTGAATTACAAACAATTGCTCTTGAGCGCACGTCAGACAACATAGTTGATTTGATCAAAGCAAATAATAAACTGACTCATGTAATAATTGGTACATCGGCGTGTTGGAAAGAAGTGTTTGATTTTGTAAAGACTCACACTGATGTGTCACATTTAACAATTCAAGGAGAGGACTCCACAGAATTCGTGCTACCTGATATTCCTAAAGACACACAACTCTCAGATGTTGATATTGGACATATTGGAGAAGAGGAGGCACTAACGTTATTCAATCGAGTGCCGCACGTGTTGTTTTATTGAATTGACCAGTTATGATTCATCATTTCCCTGGAGCTAGTAACGATACGGTTGCTATTCGTTGTAATAAATGTTAATATCATAGTTTTTGAAAGTGTAACAATGTGATTTGTTTGGCTTTCCTAATTACAATGGCGTCTCTGTCTAGGCGACTTTGTCTCTCTACACCTTCGATTACCAATTGGCAGATGGACTGTACTATGTCTCCTTCTTGTATTGGAGAGACATCTCCAACCCCCGGTGATTCCAACAAGCAGTTATTGTATCAACTGAATCTGATATTGATAGTGGTGTGGTGCTGTTGTAGGAAGTGCTGCTGAGTTGCTGTTGTATGTCAGAGAACTAGCATTGTTGATCCCCAGTCTTGATATTTGGAATCCTTTACTTCCAAATCACAAATGGACTGCTTGCACTTATGACCTTCTTTATTTTTGTATCGTGTGGAGTCTGGATTGGGATAGTTCTATCATTTCTTCGTCCTCCTCTGACTCATCCCGTTCGCCCTTCTCTTGTTGCTCTGCCCAATCTCGTCATCTCGATCTCCCTCGTCTGGCACCAGCGAGTCGAGGACCTTGTATAATATCAATATTAATTAAATAAATAATTATTATATTTAATTAAATAAAATAATAATTATTTATTTATTATTTAGCTTATTTGCGGTCTTTTCGTTTTAAGAACTTACGTTGTGATCAGGAATCTCCAATTTCTGTTGGCAAAAAAATTATCAATGCACAACGCAAAATCACAAGACTCAGATATTTAATTTATTGACGGGATTCTCATTGTTTAGATCAAATTACTTAAAATGTATAATGTAATAATATCTTTGAAGTTTGACACGTAACCTATTTATAAAATTTTTAATAAGAATCTTTTCTTAGAAATATTCTATTCACAATGAACTCGCCTAACAATAATGAAGCCTGGAACACTTTCGTAGATTTACATAGTTCCTTTATTTCTGTGGAGGATGTTGTCATACCCGATTTTGCCCAGGAGGACATACCGCAACTATATGATCAGTGCGGAAGTAGAGGTCAAGAAGATATAACTTGTAGCTTGTCGTTCTGGACGGCTCCCGATACCAATGCTGCACATTCAACAGGGACTTTGGAGCCAGTTGTGCATGGTGAACCCTATAGTAACGACCACTTCAGTTCGCTTTTAAACGAGCAGAAGGTGATAGAGTACGTGTTCGATAACATATTTATAGGGAGAAAACTTTGTTTATTGGACACAACCAAAATAGGATCGATACTCTCCGCATATTACGACAGCGTTTTGCATGAGCTGAACCTGCACGATAGCAACGAGGACGTAAAAAACAAGTTTATTGATCTGTTGGGCGGCATTTGGATTCAAAAAAACTCTTACATCAAGAACATTGAAAGCGAGGTCAAACAAAAGATGATTGACTGGAGAGACACAGAAAAACCAAGCTATGAGAAACTTGAAATTGTGAAGGGTCTTGGAAAAAAGTATTTAGTACGATAAGGTTGATGAAATTAACTCGGACATTAAACTTATCGTAATTGAAGAGATGAAAAAATCAATCACTGAAATAAACATTTTTGTCAAGTTAACGAATCAACCATCATCGAATGGTGATTTCGAAGACCTTAGCGATTCTGACATTGTTGAATCTGTACCCAATGTGAACCAGGAGGGTGTTGAGCAGAAGGGCCCTGCTTGTGTAAAAAAAGTTGATTGTGTATCTAAAACAACTCGCATGCGGAGGGGTCGGAATTCGAGAATTTTGAGCGAGCAGGCGACAGAAGTATTGTCCAAGTGGTTTGAAGCGCATCACGAGCACCCCTATCCAACAAATAGAGACAAGGTAAACCTTGCAATGGTAACCGGATTAGAGTTTAAGCAAGTTAACAACTGGTTTGTAAATAAGCGTTGCAGGGAATGGAAACCACTTACGACAACAAAGCATTGTAAAATATAAAAATTATTTATTACAACAAAACGTTCCGTAAGCCGTTGAGTAATTTCTGGCGGTCAATTTCGATTTTTTGCAGTCACATAGTTACGCGTATCTCAATGAGCAGCAAATATTTACTTTTGGCGTTATTGGTAGTATGCGCTAATGCTGCTGGGTTAAAATTGGCCGAAGCAGTCCAGATTACCAACAGCACAAAAGCTCAAGTATATGAGATAGGAATAAGTTACGAACTTTGTGAGTGGGATAAGGCTGTACCACCCTCCGAAGTTCGCCCAAATTGGAGTAACATGACATTAAGCTTAGGCCAATTAAGTCCAGGAAAAACAATTTACGGAGCAATTCAAGTTTGGGACGTTCCTTCCGAAACCAATGTGCCTTTGGAGCATATAAGAATCAACTTCAATGATCTAAGTGGAGATAGCGTAACCGTTCGCCTAAGGCAAGTTCACACATCCGCAGCAGTACAAACAAAATCTCAATTCTTCTCTTTAAATAAAGCCCAAAGACAACAGTTCTATCAAGACTATTTACCAGGAACAGAACAGCACGACGCTGACATTACCTACCCAGAAGAAAAAGTTGTCGGGAATTGCGCTAACAGTTATGATTGTGGTTACATTCTTGAGAAACCAAAGCTCAGTGACCTCGCGGACATCATGCCAGTATTCATCTTCTCAGTAACAAATACTCAGACATCTCCCCTACCTGGTGGCATAAAGGTTAGCGCCTTCGCTGGTGATAAGTCACCAGATTGTAGAATTCCACCAGTCGGTATTGTTATTGGATCATTATGGACGGCTGCCGTCTTCATTATTATTATCGTTGTGGTCGCTCTTCTTTCTTGGGAAAAGATTATGCTTCGCAGACAATTGGCATACCAAAAATAAATGTAAAGGAAGTAAAGGATTTAATTTTGAAAGTTTTATTATCTTTTGTGTGTGTTCAATCCAAGTTGTTTCGAATGAACAAAAGAACTGGGTTTGCCTCCTCACGTGCTCCAGTAGTAGATGGACCCCATTCAAACTCCCACGCTGATGATTGGTTGATAAAATATTCTTTGTTTTGTTTCTTCAAAATTTCCTCAATTTGATCCTCTGCAGTGTTCTTGGCCTCTACCATTCTTTTTCTTGAAATGTTCAATATAATCAAATCGACTATAATCAAGGCCACCAAACCAAATGTTTGAACCACTAATACGGTATAAAATGCTTTTTCGTTTGAAAGGTAGAGCGAATAATATGGCCACTGTAAGAAAGGTGCCAGGAATAGGGCCAGGCAGCCAAAAAATATTATTAACGTTATAAACGCAACAATAGAGAACCTAATGTCGTCGGCAATCTGCGCAGGTTTTTGAATCTTGTTCAAAACATCGTTAACCAATTGTACAGTTGTTTTGTATTTAATTTCATCGATCGATCCAACTTTATCTACGGGCAAGCGACTTGAAAACACACCATCCTCAAGCGAAACTTTGTGCGTCAACAACTTCATTAAATAGGGTTGACTCAAAGTGATGTGTATTTACATGAATAAAAACTATTTATTACATAACCAAACATTTCGCCTTCTTCTCTGCTTCCTTCCTCTTCTTGCGCTCCTCCTCTAAATCCTTGAGGTTCTTTCTCTTCTGTTCTTGCAAATGATCCAACTCTGTTTTATTTTTTTGTAAAGCATTATTCTTCTCCTCAATCAAATCCCGTAACTCCTTCTTCTCGACCTCTGCAACTCTAATCTTTTCGTTTGTGTCCGCTCTTAATTGGGCCATCAACTGCTCTGCTTCTGTTAATTTCGAATTGGTCATCTTTAAAACATCTTCTTTTTGAATCAATGCAGTCTCCTTTTGTGACAATTCCAACTTGGCCGTTTGTAATTGTACTTGAATTTGTTGTACTTCATTGTTCATGGACATTTTCTTCTTTTGATCTTCCGATAAATCCTTCTTGAGTGATTCCGACAATTGTTCATTTTCTTGTTTTTGTTTCGTGAATTGATCCTTCGATAATTTTAATTCTTGTTGCAAGTTGACGCATGTTGTTTCTTTTGTTTTGATTTCCGAATCCTTGCTTGCGATGATTTTCTCGTGATCGGTCGTTAATTGTTTTAATTGATCATTCTTGGCGTTGATTTGTTTTTCTGATTCTTGTTTTGATTTGGCGAGGTCGTCTTCTTTTTGTTTGATGGATGCGTTCAGCTTGACTAGTTCCTTGTCGTTTGCGGTTAGTGTTGATTTTAACTTTTCCATGTCCGTTTCCAATTGTTTGATCTGTGCGATTTTCGCTTCGAGTGTTTTTTGCGACTCTAATTGTACTTGTTTGTTCTTTTCCAATTCTGACTTTAATGTATTGACTGCTGCGTTCTTTTCGGTGTCATTTTTTGATTTTGAATCATCCAACTTTTTTTGTAGTTCCTTGTCCTTGCTCTTGAGTGATTCCCTTAATTGATCACATTCGTTGACGATGGTGTTGTACTCCATCATGGTGTCGTTTCGTTGCTTACGTAACCTTGCAATTTCTGATTCATAGATGCTGACGTCTACCTTCTTGAACACTGTCGGAGCTGCTTGTTTGGATGCTACCAAGTCAATGAATGGATCATTATCTGGAGATGGTCTTTCTGTATTCTCCTTGATTGCCTTTCTCTCTAGATCGTATCTCTCTGGCATGCGTTGGGCACGGTCGATGAATTGGTCTACCGTCCAAGTTGCCTCCCAACTAAAGTCTTCTGCTCTCACGAGGACCACAACCGCTTTGGTACTGATACCATTGGCATCTTGCTTTTCAACTACCTTCAGTAGGTATTCAACATTCTTGTCGATACGGTCCGCCATCTCGTTGGCATTGTTCACGTCTGGCAACAATCTAATCATTTCATCTTGTAATTTTCTTTCGTCTTTGATGGCATCTAATGCTTTTTTGGTATTTTCATTCGCAAGATTTTCTGCCATCTCCCTAACTGCGTCCTCCCAGTTCACCTTTGGCTTTTTAATTCCTTCGAGAGGATTGATGAACCTAAATATTTCATTAGGCCCCACAGACACGCGATCTCCATTGTGCAATTCTGTTTTTTCTTCTATTGGTTTTCCATTTACAAAAGTTCCTCTTTTAGCGGTTGATATAATGGATGCAGTTGGTGCGGGGACCACTTGATTACCTTTGCTTCGGTCTTCTTTTGTAAGCAGGTTGGTCAACTCAATAGTGCAATGATGAGATGCGACACCGATGCCAGTCAAGAAAATATCAAGAGGCTCTTGCGAACCTTCCTTTCCAATCTTTATTACATCTTTAGTGAGTCCATAAATTAAGTTTCCACTAATCGAACTATCTTCGTTCAAATTAACCAAGTGACAATCTACTTTTCTATCAAAAGAACTATCGGTCACGAGTCCAGCATGCTGTAGAACATCCAAACGATCCTTTGCAATTTGTCTTGAACGTTCTTCCTTTTCTTCATTGCTCAAACGAAGTTCTTCAATAATTGCACTACTTCTCTCAATCTCCTCCCTCATACGCGTCATGGCCTCAATATCTTTTTGAGAAGGTTCTTGTGCGGCGCCTGAGGAACCTTCGCCAGACTTTAACAAACCATTCAATCGATTCACTTCTTCCTGAAGCGACTTGATCAACTTTTCTTGAGGATCCTCATTCACTTTTGCCTTGTTTTTGATTTGCTTCGCTCTATCAGCATATCTTAGCGTGGATAGTGTTTCATTAAAGTTGATGCTACTTGGACTAATGGCAGCAATCATACAAGTTTTGCTGTTTCCTCCCAACGACTCCTTCATGATGAACGTCAATACGGAGTTACGATAAGGTATGAATTGATTAGGGTTCTTTCCCGAACAGCGATCTGCTAACGCTTGAATGCAATTTCCCAGCTCGGTTAGAGATTTGTTAATGTTGATACCTTCGTTGGCTCTTGCTCCAGTAGCACCCGTGGCATCCATTCTCTCGCTACCTGCCAAGTCCACCAATGAGATTTTTGAAATCTTTTGAGATGCTTTTTTGGTTTGGTTGTTCATTGTTGTTTGAGTGAATATTAAAGTGAACATGGTGTGTGCTCTGGAACTTGTTTTGTTCATTTGTGTCTCGCCAATCGTACGAGCTTTGCTCCCCTCGTCCATCAGCTTTTCCACCTCCTTGTAGCTCTTTGCCAAGATGGGCGCTAAACCCTCCACATATGGACCTGTTTTTGGGTTCTCTCTTACTTGCATGCCGTTCTAATTTGACGATTAAAAAAATTTTTTTTTTTGAAAGAAACTACCGCTGGATTGTTCTTTGGGTTCAGTAAGTCTCTGACCTTCTCGTTATAAATCTCCAACATTGTGCACTCCACTTGGAAAGTACTTGTTGATGATTTATCAGCTTGAGCAATTGCAATTTGCTTAAATATTTCGTCGCACACCATGGGGATGATTCCCTTATCCTCGCCATAACCAATCATGGAATAACTCTTTCCAGAACCAGTTTGACCATATGCAAATAAGGAAGTGTTATAACCAAGCCACGCATTCTTCAATACGCCCTGTCCAATATCTTTGAATACGACGTTGTTATCTGCATAGTTGGAATCGGCTTTGTTATGAGACCAATAAGAGTAATCAAAAGTAAATGTGGTCTTTTTACCATCATCTGGATTTGTCAAGGTAGTAACTGGACCGTCCATCTGCACAATACATTTCGTATCGGTCTCGCGAGCGTTAAACGGACGAACTCTCACGGCAACCTGTACAGAGTCCGACATACGTTAATTGGCGCCAATAAATGGGGTGATTACAAAAATTAATTTATTACTTGTTTGGAATACTTGTCCAAATACACGCTCAGATCGTAATAATTCTTTTGTAACCAGAATTGATTGGCCAAGATGGTATCCAGCGCCTGATCCAACGCCTGTCCCTTTGCACGACTCGAAAACAAATCCTTGACTGCATCGTACTTGATTTGAGTGGAGAATCTGGTGGTGACTCCGCCCACAATTTGTCCATGGAATTGCCTCTCGCCAATCTTGTTCAAGATGAGTTGATAGTTTTGATTCACAAAGTCCCAGGCAATGTCCATTCCATAAGGACTTCTCGCCACTTGTCTAATCAAACTACCTGCATCTTGACTGCGAACATCCGGACCGAGCGCCAACTCTAGCGTCCTCTTCAACAAACTAGGTTTGGTGGCACTGGCCAGTGCATACATGCAACGCGATTTTTCAAAATCAGATTGCGCATTTTTGAATCGTTCCAACATGCTTTCGTAACCAACCATTCCATTGTTTCTAACCACTGCGTTGTATACGCTGCTGCGTAGTTCCACGGGAATGGTCTGATTGGTGTAGTACTTGTAGAGCGCCAAATCAATGTCCACCTTGTGATCGTTGCTCATGGTGGTGGCAATGATTAGTGGTCTTAATTGAGTAATGTCGTTGCTTTCGTCGGGGATTGGATCCCATCCCACTCTCTGCCTCATGGGCGCGATTACGTTCAACACGAACCTACTGAAGGAATCAGCACCAGATTCTCTGCTGATTAGATTCGAAATTTGATTCAAATTACTAATGATGGTCTCCCAAATCACCAAATCGTTTTGGTGTTCACAAATGGTTTCTAGTGCGCTCAACACTAGGTTGATCTTAATCTCGCCTGCACCAGTGAGCGCGAACAAATCATCAATGATTCCGATGCGATCCTCCAGCGACAATGCACCGAATGATTTTAATAACAAATTCCATAGCTCCGCGCTGTAATTCACCCTGTAGAAACCAGTTTGGTCTGCATTCAATTTGACATAATCAAACGATGGCAATTGAATTCTTGCCAATGTGGAATCCAATTCGAACGTCTTGAGCGATCCATCCGATAATTTGGCCCTCAACGGCACCCACCAAATTTCAGATTCGCGATTCGACGACGATTGAGGTCGCGAGTAGAATCTCTTTTGCGATAAAATGTACGATTTGCCATCTTGATCCAAGTTGATGGTGATGATCGGATATCCAGATTGATGCGTCCACGATTTGAATTTACGAATCAACGAATCGTCCTTTTTATAATCTGCCAACGAGCGGAACAAATCGTCGGTGATGGTGTTGTTGAATTGATGAGCGGTCAAATAATTTCTCATCCACGATCGGAAATCATTCTCTCCCAAATAATTCATGAACATGTATAAAATGCTACCTCCCTTGCTATAAGTGATGGCATCGAATATGGCATCAATCTGTGCTGGTGAATTTGCAGAATTGACGATGGGGTGAGTGGTGGATAATGCATCGCTGCGCAGCGCCACCTGCACGGTGTTTGTTAGTTTCTTTTGCCATCGCTTGTATTCGGGATGAACGGCATCCAAGGAATGTGTTTCGAAGAAGGTGGCGAATCCTTCGTTCAACCACAAGTGGGTCCACCAATCAGCAGTGACGAGATTGCCCGTCCATTGATGTGCGATTTCGTGAGCGATCACTTCGGCCACATCTTCTTTTTGAGATGACGTGGTGGTTTCGTCCACCAGTAATGTTGTTGCTCTGAAGGTGATGAGTCCCCAATTCTCCATGGCACCTGCTCTGAAACTATTCGTGTTAGTGATTTTGAATCGCGCGTGATTACTCTGGAATGGCGATGAGATCCATCTTTGGGAATGCATACTTGATTCCATAAAACGTGTTGAATTGATCGGTGATTTGCATGGATGTGGCCAGCGCAAATCTTGCCGATTCTACTTGTCCGGGTAACGTGAATACTCTGTAATGGATGCCATCGTATACGTCTTCGATGGACTCGAACTCTCCCAACACCCATGCCACCAAATAAGTACTCATTGGTTTTGTTCTTTGGAATCGATGCAATTTGATGCCATCCTCCAATACGACGCTGATGGTGATGATGAGTGGTGACGAATGCGAATCGAACTTACATTTCCTTCTCTGGCATGTTGGATAGGGCGACGAACTTTGGCATGGTTGACAAGTCTTCTTCTTTAATGTGGAAGCTGATTTCAAAAGTGGCCTTCAGGTTGGGTTCGTCGAAACATGGAAATGCCGTTCTGGCATCTTCTGATTCAAATTGGGTGGTGGCGATGCGTTGGGTCACATTATTGCGCGCATACGTACTGGTGTAGAAACCTCTGAGATCGTTTCGAATGTTTGCCGTGAAATCAATTTCAATCACGTAGGATTGTCCTTGTGCCAAGAATTCGTTCAAGTTGATTTCGAGTGTTGTGTAGATGGGATCGTAGAGCGTGCTCGTGATTTTGAATTGTTTACTCTGTCGACGTATTTAGAAATGATTTTACATGATGATGATTACCTCTTGTGTGATTTTTAATGATTGGATGGTAATGTCTTCCATGTTGAGGAACACACACTTTGTCTTTTTAAGAACCAAAATGTCAATTTTGACTGATCCTGAGTAATTGAGGGCTGACAAATCAGGTTTCAATACAAGCTCGTAGTGGTTGGGTATGATGGGTCTATCGGGTAATCTGTACTTGTTGGCATCGTTGTTTATGCATGCGTAAGTTGTCTTGTATGACGATTGAATGTGAGTTGCTCCAATGTAAGATACAATTATAATCAACAAGCCAATTGTTGCGACGGAAATGATCTATAAAAAAGTTATTTCAAAAGATGTGGTGTTTGTTATTACGTAGAATAAATCTGACCTATACAGTTAATTGGTTATTAAGATGAAATGTACTTACTTGCTTCTCCCAGCAGTGGTGGTCTCCATTTTTGATCGCAAAGTGGCCAACCAAAAGATAAATTTTTTGAACACTTTTGTAAGAGGTAAACTACTCTACTTTCACAAAATGTGTCGGCGATTGTTATAATTAAGCAATGCTTAGCTCCTATATGAGGAGAACATCAACTTGGTGGCATTAGTAAGGAATGTCTCGACGAGGACACGTGGTCTACCTTGGCTACGAAGTCCTTTTTTGAATGTACCAGGACACGACTAAACTGCTTTTAACTTGTCTTAATTTTATATTTTTACTGCCCATAATATGTAAGCAGGAAATTTGAGCACTACAAACCTGAAATGAATCTTTCTAAGTGCAAGTGCAGGCTAGAATAATCAATTTACAACGCAAGGTTTGAAGTCCAAGATGGCCATCCTTAGATGCCAAACCACTTACGCTACGACACATTACGGAACGCGCATTCTAATAATTAAATAACCAGAACGCCTTTTTATTTTAATGGCTTTTATACAATTCATTTAAATGTTTAATTTCGTCCAGAAGATGACGCGAGCAATCATATCTGTGGTGCGATGTTACTAAGTGAAAGTTCGTATGTTGCACCAATAGTTCTAGTTCCTTGCTTTCCAAATTTGTTATGATTTCCATGGAACCTGACCTTTTCGAAGAATTTCTTACCCAAAGATAGGTACTCAAAGCCTTGCATAGCATTCTCAGAATACAAAAAGGTATGATAAAGTGGTGTAATGGCACAAGAGTCAAGCTTTGAGTATTTGCTTTGGTCTACAAATCCTGACAACGGGTAATCCTGATCATGCTCTTCTGATACTATATGATGACCAGATGGTGGCATTTTCTGTGCATCCTCACTTGCTCCTGTTAAATCGTAACGATTATAATGAACAATAACTTCGTTTTGTTTCCAAATTATCGTATGAAATAAAAAGTATGATGACAATCCATAATATTCCACAGCCTCCTTTATCGTTGTTTTAGGGGAGTGTTCAATGGTTGGAAATTTGTACTCGCCCATATTTTTGATAACCGCGTGAACTCTTGTTTGAACACTTACCATATAACCATGTTTGTTATGAAAAGGCACAATCTCCTTGATGATCAAATACTTCATGAGTATATTGTAATCTAGTACAATAAGAATATTGAGCCAAGTCAACTTTTCAATTTTCACACAACATTGTGAATTGAAGTATATATAAACACGGTGAAATGTTGGTACTTTATGAAACTCCCGCTGGATTCGCACTATTCAAGGTACGCGATGAGAAGAAAACAGAAGAGGTAGAAGATATCCAAGATGCTTTTTCATCTCCCGCATCTGCACAAAAATTGTAAATTCAAACTCGCTCTTCACATGCATTAATTGTCGACAGTGTTAAACTAGTTGCCTTCGAAAAATTCAAAGATACTCAAGAGGCCATGAAGGCTGCAACAGCCATGGTAGAAAGCGAACTCAGCAAGCCATTAAAGAGTTTCCTAAAAGAACACGTAGATAAGGTAAAGCGAATCACTTTCACTCGTCGTTAACACGAAAAGAAAAAAGAACAATTGGCCCTATACGATAAGGTAGTGGGCGGTCAAATCAAAGAAAAACTCGGCATTCCATGCATTTATGACAACAAAGTGTTGGAGATCATGAGAGGTGTCCGCACACACATTGGCACGCTATTGTCCAGCGTGACAACGGAGGCCGATTTGTCTCAAATGGCCCTCCGGTCTATCTCACTCGCTCTCTCGTTACAAATTAAAATTCTCTCCCGATAAAATCGACACCATGATTGTACAAGCCATTGCATTGTTGGATGATCTAGACAAGGAACTAAACATTTATGCCATGAGAGTCAAGGAATGGTACGGATGGCATTTCCCAGAATTGGCAAAGGCACTGCCCGACAACATGTTATACGCCAAGACGGCCGTATTGTTGGGCGATCGTAATAATGCCACCAAGGTCGACCTCACCGACGTGTTGCCAGAGGAATTGGCGAAGGACGTCAAGGAGGCAGCGCTCATCTCCATGGGTACCGAAATCAACGAAGAAGACTTGTCTCACATTAAACAATTGTGCGAGGAGGTGATCAGCATCAGCGACTATCGCTCGCAATTGTTCGAATACCTAAAGAGCAGAATGAACGCCATCGCACCCAACTTGACCACCTTGGTCGGAGAGTTGGTCGGCGCCAGATTGATCGCTCACGCTGGTAGCTTGATGAACTTGGCCAAGCACCCTGCATCCACCGTTCAAATCTTGGGAGCAGAGAAGGCATTGTTCAGGGCGCTGAAGAGCAAGCACAACACGCCCAAATATGGTTTGTTGTACCATGCATCGTTGATCGGTCAAGCACCAGCCAAGTACAAGGGCAAGATTGCAAGAGTGTTGGCAGCCAAGTGCGCATTGAGCTCTCGCGTGGATGCTTTGGGAGAGAAGGAAGATGCAACCATTGGTATTTCGAGCAGAGAGACCGTAGAGACCAGACTACGCATGTTAGAGAATGTAACCACTAAGAAATTCGGAGGACAAGGCAAGGGTCTCAATAACAATCAACAAGGTGCTGCTCTATCGAGAAGCGCGGCTCATCCCGGAAAGGTGAAGAGCGCTGCTGCTTCCTATGATGCCAGCGCAGACGTCACAAACGTTGCCAAGAAGGACGAAAAGAAGGATGCCAAGAGAAAGAGAGACGCCAAGGATTCATCATCAGAGGACGACGATAGTTCATCAGAGGACGAGAAGCCAAAGAAGAAGAGCAAGAAGGAGGACAAGAAGGCAAAGAAGGAAGACAAGAAGAAGAGCAAGAAGGCAAAGAAGGATTCATCATCAGATGACAGCTCATCAGAAGACGAGAAGCCAAAGAAGAAGAGCAAGAAGGAAGATAAAAAAGACAAGAAGGAAAAGAAAAAATCGAAAAAAGAAAGTTCTGATTCCGACTCTGATTAAATTAAGGTTTTTGTGTTGCTAATGTCAATGATGTGTGGATACAAGATATTAAAATGTTTTTTAAAAAAATGTTGTTTATGCTGTGTAACCTTTTAGGGTTTCATGTTGCTCCCAGTTTGCATCGTTGGATGCCACCAAATCAATGTACTTTTGCTTTGCTTCATCAGCGCTCAATCCCTCAACGGATTTCCATGCGTCCCACTTTGCTCTTGCTTCGAATTGGATGCTGTATGGCTGGCTTCCCTTAACATCACCCTCTGTTGCTTGTTTGTAGTACTTGTAGAATGAAAGCTTCTCCTCGTTGGAAGAGTTTCTTGATGGTCCGTTACGAACGAGGTACACTGCTCTGTTGAAGCGATCTTCCAATGACATTTTGTTTTGTTTTTGTAAGTTCTTTTCTAGGTTGACACGTGCTTTACGAAAAAAAGTCTGAATGTGGATATAGATTTGGTCGTGGAATTGCTATGAGGTTCTCCGAAGATGAATATATTTGGATTTGTATCCTTAACAGTTGTATGTGTATAGTCAAAGTAAGCCTGAGTAGACGAAGAAAGCAGACGTCAAAATAACCACAGAACTAATCCCATTAGAAACGCTGGCAACTCAAGACAACACAGAGGAACAACTGGATCTCACATTCGCCGTGGTACCACAAGAATTGACTTTAACAGAGGTACAAGGAGAAACAACTCTCACAACAACAATTCACGTCCAGTAAACAACGGAGGTAATAGACGCTCTTTGAACAGAGGTAGGTCCAACACGTCACACACACCGCACCTTAGACAGAGGTGGTTCATCCAGAGGTACAAGGAGACACAATAGCTCTCGCAACAAAAATCCTCGTTTAGCAATCAACAGAGGTAACAGACGCCCAATACACAAAGGCAGACCCAGTTCACGCACATCATTCAGACCTAACAACAGAAAGATCGGCAACGCACAAAGAAAAAATGGTCGACGCATCAACAGAAACAACAACAATTCTAAAAGAACGCCAAAGAGGCAACAAATTAACAAATCCCTATACGGAAAGAAGCACCTCTCAAAATCAGTCAAAAAGGCATTCAAGAAGATCGGCTCCGTCATGAAGAGACTCAACAAACCCACCAACAAATCAATCAAAAAGATTATCAAATCCTTCCAAAAAGCTCAAAAAGCCATCAGAGCCAACCAAATCAAGCAAAGTAAAAAATCAAGAGTAAAAGCAGTCAAGAACATTAGCAAGAAGCTCAAGAATGCGTTCGGTCTCATGACCAAGTTGGGTGTCGCCAAATTAAAGATCCCAGCAACTCAAAATAAAACAAAGCATCAAAGCCAACGCACTACTCCTCGCAGCAAATGTGAGAGCAGCAACAAAGAAAATCAACGACCAATTAACAGTCGCAAGAATTATGGCACCTCCACACATGCAAAAATTATCCAGAACAATCGAAGCCAACATTGCAAAAACGAAAAGAGAAGCAGAACAGGCGGCAAGAGAGGCCATACAAAAGACCAAGAGAATCGAACAAAGAAAAAAGAATCCGGAACAATTGGAGAATTTAATGGTAAAGGAGCAAGAACAATCTCGCTTCGATTCATTAAAAGAAAAAATTGGATCCGCCAATTACGATGAGCTGTTACAAAAGGTGGGCAGGAAGGGCGTCGATAAAATGTTGGGAAAAGTTGGAGATTATGTGGGGAACAACATTAAAAAGTTCACATCAAAAACAATGAGCAAACAAATGTCCAAGATGTTGACCAGTCAGGTCACAAAAATGATGCCCAGTATTGCAGGAAAGGCATTGGGAGGTGCAGTGGGTGGTCTCATTGGTAGTTTCGTGGACATTGCCACAGCAAAGACTCCTCAAGAAAAGGGAATAGCAGCAGGAAAGGCTGTTTTAGGAGGATCAGCAGGCATATTGCCTCCACCACTCAGTTTCATAGCCAATGGTTTCATTCAATTGATTCCTGGTCGCATCACGAATGGTTCTGATAAAAAATTAAGCACTAGTATATCTTACAATGGAATGAAGGGAAGAGAGGGTTACAAGAATAGAGAGTTGGATGCAAAGGGTGGTTCTAATCAAGACGAATACACTGCTGCTGGTATTTGGGGCGTTCAAAGTGTGAATGTGGAGATGGAGAGGAATGGACAAAAGGCCACGGTGACCGTTCCTAGCGACACTAGCATCGTTACAAGGGATGGAAAGAATGGTCAGGTGGATGTATACTCTTCAAAGAAGGATAATCAGAAGGAGGCTGATGTCAAGATTGCTTCTTTTAAATTTAAAGAATAAAAATCAACATTTCACAAAGATTACAAAAGACAATTTATACAATTATATTATACAGGTCTTGTGTTCAAGCACGTAATTTCCATTCGGTCATCTTATCTTTCTTTCTAAACTCAAATTTACCTTGATTATCGTATAGTAGTCGGTTTAGATTTGCTTTTCCCCCTACTTCGTATTTGGTGTTAAGAAGATATCGTAAATCTGAAATTGCTATAAAGTCCTTTTGGTTGGCCAACTCTTTGGTCACATGGTCAATTGTCAAATTAGCTTTTGCGGTTTTTTCGGTTTTTTTATTATTTGTTTTGCCTGCTTGTGACGAGGCTTGCGAAGGAGCTTGTGGCCTCGGATTATATTTCCATTGTTCTAGTTCTGTCCCCTCGCCCTTTTCGAACAGCGAAGGTTTGCTTTTTAGTAAACCTCTCAGATTAACTTTTGTTACCTTGTAATCGCGATTGAGAAGACGCTTAAGGTGAGTAAAAAATAGAAACGAACCATGTTTTCTCAACTCTTGTTCTATCGCTTCTACTGTTAATTCGCACCTCTCTTCTGGCTTTTTTTGTACGTGATCTTGTGGGCACTTTTCCATTCTTCTCCAGACATTCAGCCAGTCCTCATGATAGCGGATTACTGGCTGGTCGTTTCCGTCAAATACTGAGTATTGTAGTTTTCTAGTGCATTGTATACCAGATATTGGCTGCACACTAATAATAAAGACTTCTTTACCTTGTCCAAGGTCCTGATGTTGATACGTAATATTTTCCTGATTGATTGGTGGGTCAAATTGACTCCATCGGGCATCTAATCTTTCGTGTACATAATCAGCGTTGGACATGAAGGTGATTCCTACCACCTGGCGATTTTTGTCTTGTATTCCAAAAATAATTTGGCCACCTTGATGGTTTGCAAACGAACAAACGTATTTAGAAGCATGATCTGCTATTTTCTTAATCTGTTCTTCTGAATATGTAGTTCCGGTGTGCTTTTCTTCTTGAATGGTTTTAAATTGTAAATTTTTACTTTCCTCCTCATTTAATATGTCATGAAGTTTAAAGTTTCTAGTTATAATTGAATTCTGGCGGATATCACGCTTTATAACAGCTAAAAGGGTTTCCACATACTTAATTACTTCCACCTGTGAAGAACGTGGGTAAAATGCATGTGATGTACAGTACACAACATCTGTCTTACTTACTTCAACGTATAGTTGATTTGCAGAAAATTTTTTGACGTCATACAAATGAGGAGGAACAGAAGGGCTAACACTATCTTTCAAAGAAGTATCAACTTGTTTCATAAAATTGTCGAAATTGTCCACATTATCAGAAAGACTCACCAATACCCTCCCACCTATGCCAGAATTTAAGCAAGTTAATAAAAACCCTACCATATCCTCTTTTTTAAGAGTCTTGTGTTGTGGGAGAGGCATTGAGGTAATTATTCAGTTGCGTGAACTTTGGTTGAGTAAACTTCAAAGGAAAGCTTTTAGAGTTCGATTTTTACAATAAATAGAGTTCCAGAAATAATGGTAACATTAAAAAATATGAGGGCGGCTCAGATGGGACCAACCAAAGAAACATTTATAAATATAATGAAAATGGTAGAACAAAATTCACACAAAAGATTATCGATAACTCTTCTCTTGTTTCTATTGATCCTTCTTTTACAAAACTTTTTATTGAGTTACTTTACTCTGAAGGTAAAAATAGTCAAGTATTGAAATGAAGAAAAACAAACTACTTGCAACCTCTTGTGTATGCGATCAAAGGTTGGCCAAACATTCAATATGCCAATACCTTTGCCACGAAGGGATAACAGACGTAACGTCTTTCATCGTAATCAGCCATTGGAGCACTTTTACAACGAAATAACGCATCAAACAGAGGTCGCTAGGTGATCCAAAATACGAGTTATAGAGTAGTGAAGCAATAGATAAATCTAAAAGAAGGTAGTTTTAGAATTGCATGTATATAAGGTATACGCAAAGATGAAAATCAGTCAAAGATTTCACTTCAAGTTGGTACATTGGACTACATGTAGTTTAATAAAATACAAATATAATTTGAACTGTGAATGATAATCATATATGTAGTCACCAAATAGCGCACTTTATAATTTATCTAAGCTGTGGGTGAAGAACCATCCAAGCAGCGTGCTCTGTTATCTTGTGTTCGTGGCCAATTTCTTTGTAAAATTTTTTTGGTCTCTCGAATCGTTCGTGGTTTGTCTGTCGTCGGTTCGTTTGCTTGTCGGCATTCGTTAGATATTTATCAGCATTATGAGATACTGGATCAAGCTTAGTGTATGTTGATGCTAGTGGTATTCAAGGCTGTGTAATATATATATTTACCTGTCCTTGGGCCAACTGCTCTCATTACATTAGGTTCATAATATTATATACTTTATCAATCAAAAGTTTAGTACTTGAGAAGAGGATTTGACATCTGATTACTTTTACATCATTACGTTAACTTTCATCATCCCACCCACCCACCCTAAAAACAATCATTTTCATACACACACGTTGCAAATAAACTTTTTATTGACATTTACAGCTTTTCGGATTTTTTCGGTTTGTATTCATAAGACCAACTTTGATTTCATGAGTCGATCAAAAGCATTATGAACTCTATACAATGTTTCTAATCTTTTCTCTGAGATAAATGTTTAAAATGATGATGACCTAATGTAATGAGAGCAGTTGGACCAAGGACAGGTAAATAAATAAATATTACACAGCCTTAAATACCACTAGCATCAACATACACTAAGCTTGATAAAGTATCACATACTGCTAACCCCATACCTAACTAATACCGACGACGAGCAAACAAACCGACGACAGACAAACCGGGGGTTTGATTTTTTTGTAAGATTTTCCAAAAAAATTTTACAAAGAAATCGGCCACAAACACAAGATAACAGATCACGCTGCTTGGATGTTTCTTCATCCACAGCTTAGATAAATTATAAAGTACGCTATTTGGTGACTACACTTATGATTATCATTCACAGTTCAATAATATTTGTATTTTATTAAAATACATTCCAACTTGAAGTGAAAAAAGTTGTCTTTTTTGACCGATTTTCATCTTCGCGTATACCTTATATACAAGCACTCCTAAAACTACCTTTCTTTGAATTTATCTATTGCTCCACTGCTCTATAACTCGTATTTTGGGGTACGTAGCGACCTCTGTTTGATGCGTTATTTCGTTGTAAAGGTGCTCCAATGAATTAATCGTACCCTCATCATCAAACTCATCATCGGAGTCAATAAATGTAGTTACAGTTTCACCACTTGGTGATTCACAATTTGCAAAAATTTCTGACATTGAAGGTTGACCATAAGTTGGTGGTATATTTTCTAGGTTGCCTCTATGTATTACTCTCCATCATAGTTATGTGGATATGGATTTGGTCGTGGAATTGCCATGAGGTTCTCCGAAGATGAATATATTTGGATTTGTATCCTTAACAGTTGTATGTGTATAGTCAAAATAAGCCTGAGTAGACGAAGAAATATACAAGCGCAGGATTCGTTAACAAAAATTTAAGATTGTCAATGTGACGGGAATATTTCAAGTAAAATTTCAGACATAACCTAGGACATAACATACAAGAAAACATCACAACTCTGAAGGACATGTACTTTGTTGATCTTTAAGCAGTATTAGAAAAAAGAAGAATTATTAATATAAAAGGGACTTTCTTGCTCCTTGATGTCGATTGATTGATACTAAAAAGTTTATCGGTATTTGTTTATGGTTGTCTCAACATGTCAAATGTCTAACGATGAATAAAACAAACACTACCTCCCTGTTCGTTGAAGATGCAATATATTCTCGAGTAATGGCAGGGCTAATAGGTAAATAGCATGAAAAAATTATTTATTAATGAGCAGGTTGCCTCTATGTGTTACTCTCCATCGTAGTTATAATAATGCTTCTTATAAAGAGAAATCATGACCAGATAAAGAAGAGAGGATTATTGCTAATGGTATCGTCAATCTTCTTCACAGGATCTACTGTGTTGATTACACTTTTGAGAATAGCCATCGGAAGAGACATATTTCCATGCTTTTTGTACATGTTCGCGAACATTGTATTCAATCTCACCATAGTGGGAATATTGGTTTTGCGCAGTTACAGATTCCTTGGTATGCTCATGTTTAGTAGGCTCAAGTCAACAAGAACCTTTGCTAGTAGTTCGAAGGCTATTTTGTATATGAACCGACTTCGAAAGTATCTTGCCTTGATTGCCTTGGTTGTGATGTTATTCGCCCACATTTCTTATTGGCTCGTGTTATTGGGAGTTGCAGCAGCATTTAATGACAACTACTTCACGGCATATGGATGCAAGGTTAACTTGATGGTTGTGCTATGTGGAGTGGCTCCAGTCTGCTTCTACTGTGCTGCAGAAATCTTGTTCCTGATTATGGTTGTAGTATTCAAGATGAAGGACACTCTGGGCATTGTGGTGCAACTCGTGGTAACAATCTTCATCTACGTTGTCATCAGTGTTGCGTTTATCATAGCTCAAGTAGTGAAAGAGTACAACGAAAAAGTAGAACCTCATTTCCCCGCTCTCTGGTTCTTGTCATTCGGGTTGATATTTGACAACATTTGTAATACAGTTGTTCCATGCATCAATACTTTTGATTTTTCAAATCTTAGAAGGGCATTTCTACCGTCCCACGAGCCACTCCTAAGCGACGATATATACGCGGCCCTTGAAGACGAAAAGATTAGGTCGAATTTGAAGGACTTTGCTACTAGGTCATTATCTGTGGAGGACATCCGTAAGTTTCAACATTATGGTCATTTTAATTATTTTTAGTGTGTTGGGAAGATATTCAGGAGTATAAGGCGATAGAGCAGAAAGAGGACAAAATACTCAAGGCAGACGAGATTGTGCGCACTTACCTTGCAGCGAACTGCCCAATGGAGGTGAACGTACCAATGGCACAAAAGATCATTAAAAACATTAATGAACACATCGAACAAGCAACTTCAAACACGGACCCTTCTCAAGACGAGCATTTATACGATCTAGTTTTCCAAAAACTAGAGTTTCTGGTCTTGACAAATATGGCCGATGTGTTCTCTCGGTTCCTGGTGGAGGTTAATAGTAAAAAGTAGAAATGTAGGAAACTTTCAAAAACGACTGGTGACGAATGTTCTGTAAAATTACAAATAAAGCGCTGTTCTTCTTGCTGACGCATCTGATTTGTTATGTTGGTCGATTTTCAAAGGGTGAACTTTATCAGGGCGAGTGGATTGTAATGATTGAGTATTAATATATGGAAAAGCAACTCGAACATTTAGATAAAAAGATTGACTATTGTCGATGGACAGAACCACCAAGGTTAAACAAAGTGGATTATGCGGAATTTATCCAATACAAAAGAGAACCCAAATGATATATTGTGCGTAATGCCAGAAAATATTTAGAAGGACTGGAGTTATTAAACTTAGGACGGCCAAAGCTACAAGCATTTAAAAACAATTCAATGGTGTTAGATTATTTATGGTCGCTAACAAAAGCATTCCCAACAAAAACACATGATTGGTTTTGTGAGCGAATACAAGAACGATTCAACTTCAACGATGTTAGCCAGGCAACTTGTTAAAAACTCTTCATATAGCTTCTCGCCTTTCTTTCCAAATGTTTCGTTTAGGTTCATTTTTGTTTTTCGAGCACTTTCAGGATTTGACTTTCTATCATTTTCAAATTTTTTAGTCCTTTCACTCCTGCTTGATATGATGGTATTATATACCTTGTTTGCAAGGTTGATATACTCCATTGCAATGTTAGAGATGATGTGGTTAATCTCTGTCTCTAAGTAAACATAAACTCCTTCAGTGTCGAACGTATGAGAGTCTTGAGATACTCTTCACAGTTCCTGGCCGTTTTGAACTGTTTGTTCATTCTGTCAAGGATTGTTGCTGGGGTGAAGTTGCTCATTGTGTGTTCTTGTAACAAATGTGACATGATAAATGAGGCTACCACGCAGTCTTAGCCCGTTCTCGCCCGCATTTGATTGACAGACGTCATTACCATTTTTATCACAAAATCTATTTTTACGTGTCCATCGACAATAATCAAAATTTATTACCGTATCTATCACTGTCCAGTATAAATTGACAGTCAGGTACCGCTTATGTTTTGAAGGTAAATTTTCAAGATGGTGCAAACGTACGTACCATTGTTGATCAGATCAGACGTCATGCGTATCAAATACGAATACTGCTCTATAAGGAGTCCACCATCTTAAGTATTATAGTTTACAAAAAAAGATATTAAGTTTGCAATACATTTATTATGTTTTTTATCTTTTATTTAAATCTCAACTTCGATATAGTCCAGTGGTTTTCATCTGCCATGTAGGATGAGAGACTCTCACTCTCTAGACCCGGGTTCGATAAAATATATACGGAAGTCCCGGTATCGAAGTATATTTTTACATTAGTAAGTGTACTGGTTCTGTTGTCAGATCCTTTTTGAATGTATGAACGCCCTTCCTGTGCTGATCGTTTAAATGTTCTGCAGAAATCAATTTTACAATCGTCTGTGTCTGGCGATTTGGTATCTGTCGGCAATTAGTTTGTAGTCGCCTTTTCTAATTGCACCATTCCATGGAATGCTTGCATCGATCTGTTCCTTTCTACATGCTCAATATTGAAAAACTATTACTTTACATTGCACCTACAGCTATTTTGATCATAACATAGAGCAGGCGTAGAAATAGGTGTTGGAGTAGTAGTTGGTGTCGACAATGGGTTATTGTATACTACTCTAATTCTGTTGCCATTGCCATCCATTGCAATATAAACAATGTTGTTTACGTAATTAACCACAACATCTGTGACTGTGGCCACCGTTGCAATAGTAGCATAGATGTTATCTGAATTTAGCGTAATAATAACTATATTTGCCATAATACCAGTATTTTGATTTCATTTTTAAACTTCATTATTGTAAACTAACGTCAAATTTCATAAAGGATGAGCGTTTCGGCATATGTGGAAGAGAATCTAGAAGGCGAAAAGGAACAGGATATCCCACTACATATTTGGTTGGATGTGATCGCTCCGTTCTTTGTTAGCAATGGAAATATTCGCAACGAACTTATGACTCTGCTTCTGTTATGCAAGGGCATGAGAGAGGTTGTAGAATTACTACTGTTCTCTAGGTTGAGCGATAAGGTCATTACTGATATTTTTTCAAATCACAACATTGGTCTGATCCGAATGGTCATACACAATCAACACATTAGACATGAATATCAAAGTCTACTATGGTTATCTTGTGAATATAATTATTTAGATTTTGTACAGGAGTTGCTGATGGACCCTAGATTCGATCCATCTTTTAATGACAACGCCGCTATTAAAGAAGCGTGTGCGAACGGAAATTTAGAAATTGTTATTTTACTACTAAAAGACCATCGTGTACATCCGCCTTTATCCGCTCTACAATGTTCTTGTAGGAATGGACATCACTCAGTTGTAAAAATTCTAATGTCTGACAATCGTTTAGATCCCTCTTCCGACAATAATGCGGCTATATGTTGGGCGTGTAGAAATGGACATCTTCAAGTTGTTGAAATCCTTCTCAACGACGAAAGGGCAAATCCTTCAGCTGATAACAGTTACTGTATTAGAATGGCTTGTAGAAATGGTCACACGGATATTGTCAAGTTACTAATAAAGGAGGGTTCATCTGATTTATCATCGGTTGATAACTATGCAATAAAATGGGCGGCTGAAAATTCTCATATTGAGATTATAAAAATCTTGTTAAATATGCCTAGTGTAGATCCAACGGTATATCAGCACCAATCACTAAGATCTGCTTGTAGAAATGGACATATTGAAGTGGTCAAACTTCTTCTTGGCGATGAAAGACTAGATCCTGCTATAAGAAACAATTTTTGCATTAGACATGCAAGTAAATCTGGTCGTGTTGAAGTGGTCAAGTTGTTACTTGCAAATGATAGGGTGGATCCCTGTGTCAATAACAATGAGCCATTTCGTTTTGCATGTAGTGAAGGTCATTTTGAGGTTGCAAAATTGCTGTTATCTGATCCTCGTGTAGATCCCAGTTCAACCAACAATGCAGCGATTAGATGGGCATGCAAGAATGGTCACACCGAAGTTGTGAAGCTACTATTGAACGATAAGCGCGTTGATGCATCGTCAAATGATAATAGTGCCATTCGAGAAGCATGCAGCAATGGACATTTTTTGGTTGTTGTGGAGCTTTTGAAGCAAAGCAATGTAGACCCTACATCCTACAACAATAGTGCTCTAAGACATGCTAGTGAGAAAGGGCATTTTAATATTGTAAATGCTCTCAAAGAGGATGGTCGAGTATTGAGGTACAATCAAAATGTCGCCAAAGAAGTCATTAATGAAACTAAAATTGTCATGTACTAATAAACATCATACGTACTTTTACTATTTACTTCTTACTGGAGAAACATGCCAAAGATTTGTTGGTTGATTGTAAGAGTTGATCGAGTATTTATAACAAATTGCAAGAATGTCTATGAAGTCAAGTTCATTTGGAGACCTATCTGGTAAAACAGCACTAATTACGGGCGGTGGAACAGGTATAGGACTCATGATTGCGAGGGCTTTTGTTTCGAACGGAGCTCGAACGATTATTGTCGGACGAAGGATTGAGAAGTTGGAGTCGGCAAAAAAAACACTTGATGAAGAGGCAGGAAATGGAGGATCTGCTGAGATCATGTGCGGAGATGTATCCACAAGGTCGGGTATAGAGAAGATCGTGTCTGATTTTGAAAGTGGAGAGCAAAGAGTGTTAGACATTTTGGTCTGCAATGCTGGTATTTACAGGAGTGAGGAGAAATCATGGAATAAGTCTTTATCTCCAGAGGAACTCTCAAACCAATTTTTATCCTCAAGGACGGAAGACTGGATTGAAACCTTAACTGTAAATACAGTGTCGCCGTATCATTTATCTGGGGCGTTCATTCCACACTTATCAAGATCTTCAGGTCCTAACATTATCGTCACATCTAGCATTGCAGGAGTTCATTGGTCCGCCAATTCTTCCAATCCATCATATTCTGCCTCGAAGTCTGCAATGAATCACCTAGTCAAAATTATGGCGAACAGATTAGCACCAATCTATATACGCGTTAATGCAATCGCACCAGGATTATTCCCAAGTGAGATGACGGAAGATTCCCCGTGGATCAAACAGGCAATAACTACAGTGCCCGCAAAGAGAATGGGGAATGATCAAGAAATGGGATTTACTGCATTATACCTTGCGAACTGTGGCTACATCAATGGTCAGGTTTTGGTGGTAGACGGAGGAAGGAGTCTTATGGCCAGTGGTCAATAAACATTGTTTTTATTTAATGACTGTATCTTGCTTGCACTCAACCATGTTTTGTAAAGGACGATGCAAACAATTAGATTAGCAGAATTGAGTGATGTGCCCGATATTCTAAATATTTACAAACCGTTCGTTACAGATTCTATAGTATCATTCGAATATGATGTGCCATCTTTGCAGGAGATGACAGATAGAATCAATCAAATCATCAACATTAAGAAGTATCCTTTTATTGTATTAGAAAAAGATGAAAAGGTGGTTGCGTATGCTTATGCGTCGACTTACAAGGAGCGCATTGCATACCAATGGAACGTAGAGGTATCTGTATATGTTTCGCCAGAGTGCCAAAAACAAGGTGTTGGAAGAAAATTATATTCCATCTTGCTGAACATGATTAGGGAACTTGGTTATTATAATGCCATTGCAGTGATCGCCTTACCACACGATGCAAGTGTTGGACTACATGAATCGTTTGGTTTTTCTTGTATTTTGGTAACAAAAAATGCAGGCTATAAACTGGGTGCATGGAGAGACGTTGGGTGGTGGCAATTACCACTTCGGTCGATAGAGAATGACCAACAACCAACTGCCCCGACTAAACCAAGCAGTCATGACATGATCAAAATTCTAGAGAAGGCAAAGAACCAACAATAATTCCTCAATCAATCTTTTATTTCCGTTGCATGTTACCAATTGCTGGGATTTCAATTTATCGAAAACATCAAATGACACAATAAACAGTCGCATTGTTTTGGAACGAATCATAAGATATTTTACTCATGTTTGTTTCATGCGAACTAACCATTACAAAGGAGTTCTATTTATATAAATTGAGTTCAACTTGAGGATGAACATCGAACATAAAAATCGAGAAAAATGCCGAAGAGCAGGAGGTACTACTCGAGCCAATGCAAGTATTGCAACTCTTTGAATAGACTTGAAGTGGAGACATATATTGCTGGACTCAATTCCATCCTGGTCAAAGATGTTATCGTAATGTCGCAAAGACCCTCAACTGAGATTTTAGAGCACCATAACACTATCGAGGACATGATAGATAAGGGAGTAGGAGCGATATTTAATTTGCAACAGAAAAACGAATGGGCATTTTGTGGGCACACAATGCATAAAGACTGCGGATTCTCATACCAATATGATGATTTCAAACAGCATGGAATAGAAGTTCATTACTCTGGATGGAGAGACAACACAGCACCTCCAAGTGCACAGGTCATGTTGGACATTGTGGAGACTATTCATAATTACGCCAAAGAAGGTAAAAAAGTACTGGTACATTGTCACGCGGGTAAAGGTCGCACAGGGATAGTGGCATGTTGCTATTTAATTTACGCTGGTGCCTTCCAAAATGCAACAGATGCCATAAAGCATGTACAAAATGCAAGGGATGTCAGGCTCAACAGACACATGGAACAAATAGACTTTATCTACGCATTTGATAGGTTTTTGAAAAATAAAGAAGTAACAGAAATACAGCAACCGGCTGAGGACCTGCAGGGACGGGTTGTAACGTCTCGGTCGAGTAAGAAGGCGGAAAAGGGCAACACAAGACGCACAAAAAAAGAAATAAGAAGGAGCAAGATGAACATGGCCTTAGATCAGCAGGACGGTTTGTAACAATAGCGGCTCAAAGACATGCAGGGTCTTTTGTAGTTGGATCAATTATACCCAATTCTTGGTTTTTTGAAGTGGTTTGTGTGCTCATTGTTTTAGAATTCTGTAATAAAAATAATACAAGCCGTTCTTAGTCCCATGAATTCGCTTTTTTTTGCTGAGAGCTTGGTTGAGTACGAACGACGTGTCGTTAGACATTTGCTTTGACTAACGAACTTGAACAAAATTCTATTCAATCTCATCGCCAAGACAAAACCATATATTATTATATGTCTTTATATAAAATCGTATATAAAATATTTTTCATAGATCTCGAATGGTGTAGTTGGTTATGCGGATGTATAAATAGAACATAGCGGACTTTGAATCCGTTGCTCCAGGTTCGATTCCTGGTTCGAGAACTACTTTTATGGGAATATGAACTTGACAATTCTAGATCTCATCTTTTGTAATAACTAAATTGATCAAAACCAGGATATTGATTTGCTCGCTTGATGTTGATAAAACAGGTCCATATGAGGTGTTATGGTTAATTTTTATTTATTAATATAAGATAAAATGTGGGTGTACCTACTTCTTGCTTTCGTGGTTCATACAAACGCCTGCGGCATCGCAACCCATATTGAGATTTCAAATCGTGCCCTGACATGGTTTCGTGATACAAAACATGCTGCAATTCTTGAGCGAAATTTAGGTGCTCTACAAGCTGGCTCACCTTTCCCTGATTGGTAAAGTATATCTGTGATAATAATAATAATTGTACAGGGGATATAGCTGCGGAAATATGGGTGAAGAGAGCGAGGCTGCTCACTGGCCACCATTTATCAATGCTGTAAGACAATTATGATAATTTATAAATTAAATCTTAGTTCGCAAAACACATTAGAGCAAGCTACAAGCAACCATATACACAAGAACAAGAAAAAGTTGTTTCATTCTTGTTTGGAATGACTTCACATTACATGGCTGACGTGTTATGGCACGGACTAGCTGACGTAGAAAACGGTTTCATTAACGTTGATGCTGCCCTTAACTTTCATGGGGACTATTCTTCTGCTCACAGCAACTGTGATACTGCCCTAGTCTCAATATTTTAAAGTTTAAAATCTCATTGTTTTAATTTTAAGATCATCTGAAAATAATCTTTGTTATTAAGATATTTTGATTGTAATTTCAATATTCTATATGTTATTGAAATTGTCTTAAGATAATATTAAGATTGCCTTGAAAATGCTTACAAACTCTATTATAAGATTTCTATTTATATTTTAATAATGTCGTCAGAATTTACTCAAAGAGCAATAATAATCAAATGAAAATGTAGAGATTGATATGTTACAAGTAACCTAATATTGATGGTTGCAACACTAATATATATTAAGCCATCGCAATACAATATTGTTCTAAAATCATTGCACCCTTCATTGTTCTTATATTGTTGAAGCGTAATACAAACATTCATATAGTAAACATTTATTTGTTTGGAGCTATGATCCAATTAGACTACAATTTGAATACAACTAACGGCTTACGCCGAACACCGTTTACAATTAATCTTCCTCCATACATTTCCTTGTCCTATCCTACCCAGTCCGCTTTCAGTTGCTCTCCTTTATTCTTCTTCATTAAGAAATCTTTACCGCTTGACTGCCCTTGCTGTTGGTATTCAACAGGTTCTTTGTGGTGGCTCTGTCATCAGTTTAATATGGCTTTAATGTCCAGTTTGGCTTCGCTAATTACGTCGTCCTTCATGGTGTGAATGGCGTCGTGATCGTTCTTCTAGGCAATCTTCAAGTCGTCATGTCTCCTTTAAATTAATTTCCTCCCGGCATTCGTGAGGTAAGATGAGGTTATCAAAGCTTGTTGTTGTTGCATTATTACTGGTTTGAAGGCACGGTTGGATTTTGCTGGTAGGCTTGGTATGATGATTTTTTGAAGGGCTCTAGGACGAAACAATTCACCTCAATCAATTCATGTGATGTGCTGATGGACACCTCTTGTTCTCTATAGAGACCTAAAATCACTACAAAGCATTAAGYGTTATCCTTTGCGGAGACCAAGTTCTTCGGATCTATTCTTACGTTACTTTGGAATTTAATTGGATAATTCTTTTTAGATGGCATGTTTCCTGACTCTTAGATTGCTYGTAATGTCTGTTCCCTTCCTATGTTTCCACAGTGACTGCTCTATGACCCTCGCTGCATATGGAAATGTGGGTCAAGATTATTGACACTTGCTGCTGTTATATTGTTGGAAGCATCCGATCTTTTATTTTATCATCTTTGCTTTTCCACTCCCTATCAAGTTCACACGTGCTCTTGTTCATGCATCTTACTTGGTTTCTATCCTGTTAGTGTTACAAGAAACAAAAAACCACGATACAAACGATAAAGTACAAAAGCGAAGAGCATTTTAACATATAACAGGCCGTCCTCTACATATGTGTGCTGTAAAATTCTGGAATATTTTATATATAAAAACGCTTTATTAAAAAAGAACTATAGATTCAATGCTAACAACCACATTTATTTTGAGCGTTTGCTCTCCATCCTATTTTCTTTGCGGCTATACCAGCATTTATTCTTCTATGATTGTACTGATCCGTTTTGAGTAGCAGGGTGTCCATGTTGAGGTTCGTTTTATCTACTGTTGTCTAAATGTCCGTAAGAGATTCCTCCACTGCAGCCAGTCTTTTTTCTAACTCTATTATCGACTTCCCCATCTTCTCGATCCTTGCAAGAATTCCGTCATCGTCTAGAGATGTCAAAATGGTTTGCTTCTTTGTATTCTTCTTGGCTTTTTGAGAAGGAGATGGGATGGTGTCGGTTGGTTTCCACGGTAGGATGATGAAATGTTCAAAATTAATTCCCCTGATCAGTCGGATTCTGGCTGTCTCTTCCGGAGATGAGCACACAATGTTGAAGAATTAGTACGGGCGACCGGATGTTTTAGATATCTGCCCTTACAACGTGCATGTAACCTTAGTATTAAATGTCTTCTGCAGGTGTGATTCAATGTTTACCCTATGTTCAATAACTGCTCGTACCAATCTATCCTTAACAAATGCCCTAACCGACAGAGCGTAGGTGGGGAATTTCTTCGCGATGTTATCGATCACTTCTCCAATGCCAGATAATCCTATATCCAGAGAGTTACCGAAGTTAAACTCTCCAATGAACGTGCCGTGGTAGGTATTAGTAGGAATTGCAATGATGATTGGATGTAGGGTATTGATATCATCGAATTTCTTGCCGAATCGGAAGGTTTCCACATCAATACCTTAGGCTGAAAGTTTGTTGAGGAGTTGAAAAATCTCAAATTTGCCAATACTTTATGCTGGTGAAGGTGTTGGACTGCTTCTCTTTGCTCTCATCCTTGTTGAAGCAATCCATTCCTGATGATAACCACATTTGATACATCAAAAATTGTTCGGCAACAAGTGAATCATTGGTTGCCTCTCACCAAAAGGACCGAGTCCCTAGTCACGATATACCAAAGTTCAAAATCTCATTCTTTTAATTTGACTATGGTGCCTATTTGTGGCGCCATTGAAGGCAACTCATTAATTAAAGGAAAATAAAAATAAATTAACAATGATTCCATACGTCCACAACTACTTAAAGTTGAGAACGTGTATCTTGCTCAAAATGTCAGAAGTCATCTTTGTAAGAAAATATTGTAGTTTTTAGTCAACTTGTTTAAAAATATAGTTAGGAAACAATGTGGATGGGGCAGAGGTGTCATCATGGCATCTTTGTTAAGCATGTAGCAGTAAATTCACATTGACTCTAATTATATCCATGGCGGTTAAAAAATATCACTACAACATTACAAAACAAACATGAGTGACCTTGCAACGACACGATGTGCGATTCTCTTAATCGTAAAAAGGACAAGAAAGAACAAATCGCTGAGAAAATTGATGCAGCCAAGAAAACTGTAAGTAAAAACATACTCATGCAATTCTTATCACATGTAGTGTACAATGAATAATGTATACGTTCATCGAGTGCATATACAGAAGTCTTCATATGAAGGCCACACTGTATCATACGTAGACTTTGAGAAAACACACAAACAAAATGAATTTAAAACATTCAAGTATGGGACAGTGGTTGTTGTTGACCACAATACTAATGAGGCATTGCTAGTCATACAATTTGACGAGTTTGGTTCCATGAGTACTGAACTTTTTAAAACATATGAAAATACCTCGCAGAAGCTATTTCATCAAACTTTAGTACGTCCTGAAGTGAAAGGAAATAGGGCTCATAAAGCTGGAGGGTCTTCTGGAGAAATGTTTGCTGCTGGTTGGATGCAAGACTTTGTTGGAAACGGATACACAATTGGCACCACAATCACACAACATTGAAGACCAAGAACCTTGTGACAAAGAATTAGCCGATATTGATAACGCATACCAAGATCTATTTTCAGGCCCAAGCCCCTTGATTTACGCTTCCGCAGTTGATGAGCAGGTGGATCTAGAATCACCCTCAATTTGCAATCCTCTCTATCGTAAGGGTTCCGAACAACAAAATACATTTGGCAGTAACCTGAGTATTACGACTGACCATTTTAGCAATAATATTAATAGGTCATAAGGACGAAGATGTGAATCCACACACTTTTGGAGTATTTTATCCGGTAGTGAAAGATTCAGGAAGATTAGCAACAAAAAAATGGGATTCAATGGCAGAGGAAATTACTTTATCTTTGACACTTCGAGTTGCCATTGACCTTAATGGTTGCGACGGTGTGGTAAGAGTTATTTGGAGGAGCATCACGGACATTCATTTAACATCATCCGCAACAGCAGGTGTTGGGTTCGGACGGATAGGAATATCCATACAAATAAGTAAAAGATTGGACCAATCTATCAGGGTCATTAAAAAGATGGTTTAAATGTTGACGAGTGCATCCGACCATCACATTATCGTCGAGAATCTAAAAAGGAAGAGAAGAAGCCTAAGAAGCAACAGAAAGAGATAAAGAGCCAGGATCTCAAACGAAAACGGTCAATTGTATTTGAGTATTCCGATGAAGAGTTGGACTCAAAATAAATAATTATTTGTCTTACAATAATTCTGATAAACTATAATCAACCCATAACAAAGAATACAGTCTTTTGGGTATTTTTCAGTTTAGTGATTAAGAGGGCATATCTGTACAAACTGATCGTATGTTCTTTGTCTACACCTCGAGGCAATTCTAAAACGCACATAATTTTGAGCAAAATTTAGTGAATTAAAGCTCCAATATGTTGAGAACTATGATTTAGTTGAAAACATTTCACGTCCTCGATAACACAAGCAGATGAATTGATCATCAGTTACAATGTGTAACTTTACCGCTTTTTTATTGTTGACCAAACAATTTCATTGGCTCGCACCCATGTTAAATAGAACAAATTGATTATCATCACAAACAA